>NQII01003966.1:85808-315159 GCA_002778355.1 Clitarchus hookeri
AATGCTTTTACCTGTAGACAATGCAAAGCAGTTAAAGTAACTTCATGTGCATACCGAGATCTTTTTACATGCGACGATGTTAGGCAGGATTCTGCAACACCAGAACTTGCAATACCAGCTGTTGTTACTAATTCAGTCCATCCACTGCCAGTTAACCACTTGCCAAGTAAGTTAATAACCATAATTTCTATGTGAAGGCCACCCATCATTAGTATGATGCGATCCTCGCCATACTTGTTAGGAAATTAACATTGCAGTTGCTTCCCAATAGCATATACTGGTTGGTCACGTGTAATCACGGGTGTTTTATTTCCATGTAATTTTGCTGTAGCCATTACTATGATATCCATAATATGACGTACCATTGCTGGCGTCGCAATTTCATCATGTGGAAGTGGAAGCAATGACGCATTACACTTCATTTTTCTAACACCAGGTTAATTTTGTTCATGAAAAGCAGCAAACGATACTCTAGGCACATGCGCTATTCCTTGTATGTCTTTAATATGCAATTTCTCCAGGACAGAGTTAAGCCAAGGATTTAAAATTTTCCTAGGGGTGAAGGCAGGATCATGGTGAGTGCACTGTGGATTGACAGATGGCAAATGTGGGTCACATGTGACTTTGCCAGTTGCAGGAAGAGTAGTGTAACATTCAGGGAGGCCATTGACAATTTGTTTGTTCCATTGCTGGATACGAATGCTGTCATCGTCAATCTCCATAATTGCTTCAGTGTGAGGATGCTGAATAATCGTAACACTTGAACCATGGAAAGAAGTAACGGCAGTAGAAGAAGATTGATTGTGATCAATGTTGTCTATTGCTGATGTTACAAACACAGTGGGGCACAACTTTGGTGGGTAAACACCATCTTCCATATATTGTTTACAAAACACATTTGCAACTGTTGCTGATACTTCTTTCACTCGATTATATGGAACACTCAGACCTAAACGACATATTTTATCTCATTTTTTTTTCTTACTGACAGCGTGAATCATGAGACCTACATATAGTGGGAGTGGTGTTTCTCTCCCCAGAGAGTGATGTACCCTTTGAACATTTTATTTTATCTTATGCTTAATGTTGTTATATCTAATAAGTTGGGCAATTGACAATCCTGCATTATGTTCAGGTATTTCTGATGAGACGCGCGAGCCAATATTGGGACCCTCTAATAACGTACGTACAAAATGTAAAAGTACAGGAGGTATAGATTTTGAAGCAGTAAAGGCATTATTAAGGGATCCTTCAAATTTAGTAAAATCTTAAAAGAGTTGTCATCGTAATATGACTACTGCCCGTCTATAATAACTAAAGTCATTAAATGCACAGGCATCGCGAATGGAATCGCCAACATCCCCTTTAGAAACTGAAAATAATTTCACGTCCCGACTTATCCGCTCTCAGACCAGGTATAAATGCTAATAGTTGTTCCTTAAGACGTGTTCTATTGATATTCTTTTCGTCAGTTTGTATTCCCATGTCCATCATGCGCTAAGATACTAATTTTGTAAGATAAGAAAGTTTAAAAACTGGATAAGTACTGCTAGACGAGTACATATCCTGCATGTATTCAACCAATTCCGTTATAACTGCACCATAAACAACTTCTTCAGGATTTCGGTAATCTTCTCTTCGAGAACGTTTAGCAGCTCTTGCACGTGTTAGAAAGCGAGTATAGCATAGTTTGTAATATTTGGCTTCTAATGCTACTAAATCTGTTGAAGATAACTTCGTCAAAAGTTTTTCATCTTGTAATTGTACAGCATGATCATGAATTGTAGGACCAATACCCAACGTAAATGCAGTCACAAGTTTGTCTCTACCTTCTCCTTCATCACAAAACAGACACACCTTTTTCACATCTGAACATAATACTTAAGAGATCTTATGAATTGTGATGTAGATGGAGTTTAGTATGAGCAATGGGGACGTCCTTTCTGTTTCTTTTCACCAGATAGTCTTTCTGCCTTTTGACTGTCATATTTGTTCTTGTAAGATTTGTGATATTTTGCTGCATGGGCTACTAGTGTTTGTGAAAGACCACTTCCATCGTCCAACTGATCCAAATTTCTTATAGCACTTGGAAGCTCACCATGTTCAGCAAAAATTGCAAGATTCATTGCCATTGTTAAATAACCTTCATACTTTGTAATTATTAAGCGGTCTATTGAATTATTCTGGCATAACAAACACAGGTTTCATACAAACGGATCCACCACTGGGTCGGTCATAGCATTAGCATCAACTAATTCACGCTTCCTCTTCATTGACATGATTGGGTAATTTCTGTCTTTCTATGAGGTAGACGAAAGCAATATCTTCTTTACATGTTCAAGTTCCTCACACGACGTCTGCTAGAAAACGAAACACACAATTATTAAGTATACTACGCGTTTTCAGCTACTTGCAACGAATTCCAAGTTATTTAGCAAAATGTTTTGAAGAAATAAAAAAAAACAAATTTTAATAAAGTTATAAATTTTTGTGGTATTATGAACCTAAACAACGATGTAAAATATACCGTTAGAAAGCGGGTTTTCTCCGAATTAATAATCACTAACAATATAGGTTAATATCAAACTATTAACCCGAGTTATATACAGAAATGTAGAAGCGCGTCGCAAAACTTTGGCGGCCATATTGATTACGTCATCAACGCCGCTAGAGGGCGAGGAAAATTTGTGTCTCGGGCTTTTTAGACTCATCTATCCAAGTACTCTCTGAATCGAAAGTGGCGCATTGGTTGCCAGATGTGAAATGTTTTGGTATAATTTTCAGCTCTCCCACCCCACTAAATAACCTAAATTTCCAAATATCGAATTCGGACACGGCTGTTACAGAATTCTTGTCACACCNGAGGAAAATTTGTGTCTCGGGCTTTTTAGACTCATCTATCCAAGTACTCTCTGAATCGAAAGTGGCGCATTGGTTGCCAGATGTGAAATGTTTTGGTATAATTTTCAGCTCTCCCACCCCACTAAATAACCTAAATTTCCAAATAACGAATTCGGACACGGCTGTTACAGAATTCTTGTCATACCGCCGAAAACATTATTCTCTACATTACATTGGCACTTATGAAATCTACACTCATGACATCGTCACTCATGACATTGACACTCATGACATTGACACTCATGACATTGACACTCATGACATCGTCACTCATGACATCGACACTCATGACATTGACACTCATGACATTGACACTCATGACACTGAAAAGTGAAGAGATTTGAACTGCTCTTAACATCGAGGTCTTGAGAGAACAACCAGGAGGAATGGGGAAAACAACTTACAGCAAAGTCTCCCTGTCTATGAGTCTAGCCTCACTACCACCCTTCCAAGTACCGACCCCAATTCGGGTATTCTAAGAGCACTATTTTACCTAACTGCCTAATATAGATAAACTCCCTTCCCTAACTCAGACCTTGATCTGCGTTATACCACGACTCGGGAAACATTAGCCGTGCCCCAAACCGCTTCGAGGCGTTTCATTCGGTTACTAAATCAACCACTTGACCAAGTTTATGACTTAAATGGGTAGTGATTTAATGTCGAAATTAACTGAGCTGAAGAATAATGCAAAATACCCAAATACCTCCGCAAAAGCGTAGGCTATTGCTTATGTCTTATTTCATGCCTTTCATAATACAAATTATGCGAAATCAAACCAATAGCAAAGGAGAAAACTTAATGATGAATCACAAGAGCGTAATAATGTTCTTACTCATATTATTTTACCGATAAAAGATTTAAAAGAGAAGTTTTAACAAAATATTATATTCGTAAACTTATTTTTTAACTAGAGGTTCTTCTCAAGGGAGCGAGTAAATAAAATTATTTTATAATTTTTCGAGAGAAAGTGCTTGTAAATAATCTGTTTTTCATTTTCGTAAGTAACAAAGGAACATCGAAACATTCTAAACTGGTCGCTAGAAACTCTAATCAGTCTCGTTCGAATTCCAAAACCGTAAATTCCCAATTAATGGGGTGGGATAGCTGAAAAAAAAAACTTCACATCTGGCAACCAATGCGCCACTTTGAATTCAGATAGTACGTGGATAGATGAGTCTAAAAAGCCCGGGACACAAATTTTCCTGGCCCTCTAGCGGTGTTGATGACGTAATCAATATGGCCGCCAAAGTTTTGCGACGTGCTTCTACATTTCTGTATATAACTCGGGTTACCTTTATTGTTACCTATATCATAAATGCAATTTTTTTTTGGGCTATGAAACTTTCATTCCTTTTTTAAAATCAGTGACATGAGGCACA
Organism: Clitarchus hookeri; assembly: GCA_002778355.1. Lineage (NCBI taxonomy): Eukaryota > Metazoa > Arthropoda > Insecta > Phasmatodea > Phasmatidae > Clitarchus > Clitarchus hookeri. The sequence continues at coordinate 90,092 of NQII01003966.1, forward strand.
CCTAAGGCATAACTGTAAGATAAGTTTCAAACATTTATAGGTACAAGAATGAGAAACAAAATCATGTAAAATACAATATTATTCCAATTTAATATAATATCCAATTTTTATCGTAACCTATAGATTGTCAAATACACTAATGTCAGCCATAATATCTAAATAACATAATATATTGCTGTCATATACAATAATATCCAAATGATTTATGTAAATTCACTTGTGATTGCTGATCACTGTCGGAGCACTGCCCTTCACATACACAAAGTTTCGTACATCGTATTCCCATTTTAACACATTTACAAGATGTGCATCGCTTGCGGTAAGTACAGAAGGTAAGTTGTTCACAGGGTTTTGACATTTCTGGAAGAGTTGTCCAAACAGGTCGGTATGATCCTCCTGAAGTTACTATCCATCCCCACTTGGTTGGCGAAGGTATTGTGTAATGTGCAACGAGGCTGTTGTTCCAAATTCTTGCTTGGAGAGTAGCTCGTTTGATGTGTTGTGTCAAAGCATCTGCTGTAGGAGGTATGTTTTCGGTGACTCGATTCTTTCTTGTAAATAACACTCGTCTGCAGTCATTGATGCTCTAAAGATCTGATGCTTGATCGTAAAGTAGTATAACAAATCGCTGTAACAGATCATGACATTCATCATCAATATCAGAGGTGCCTGTACAGATCTGATGCCATACACGATCAATTTAACGAAATGACATCCAGACCTTCCAAGCTGTCTTCTTGCCAATGCCACAAAATGTGGAAACTGTGTCGCAACCAGTTACAGAATGAAAAGCCAACAAATTTCTGCAAATTTCCGGGTGAAGTTTGACACAGATCTCATGAATTGGAATGAATTTCCTGTATTTCCCACAACCGTACTCAATCCATAGTTCATCAATATATTGTATTTGTGGGAACAGTAATATTGAAATAACAACTACATCTGAGGCCACAGTTCGTATTAAGATACGAGTATGTCCACTTTCTACTGCATGCTTAACATGGAGAAGTAGGTGGCCATCTGCTTCTTCGTGTGAGACGGGAGAAATGCTTGATACATCAATAGATGTTGACGCGAGGACTCGGTCATCATAAGTACAGACAACATGTTTTCCTGGATACTCGTCTCCCACCATTTTCTTAGCTAGTAACTGGAACAATTGGGTCTTGTTTTCGTTGCCACATAGAAATTGCTGAAATTTTTTGGAATTGCAGTAGAGTCTGAGACTTTAATACTTATGCCACTTCCTCTGGTTTCTCGGGTATATGCCTTCAAACTGTTACTAATATATCTGTCGAATACAATATCTAGTCGTGAACTGTTCGTGCTTTAGTTGACTAATGAAATATGGTTTGAAAACATGTTCATAGTATCTGAAAATGTTGTCGCAATACCAGGATTAAACATGCTGCTCCATCAAATATTTTAGCTGTTACATTCGGTTGGCTGTGATTAAAGCTAATGTCATATTTTGTTTCAATGCAGTCAATAATATCCGACTTCTTGGTTGGTTTTCGGAGTTTTCCATCATCTGAAATAGAGGGTGGGTACATTTGGTTTTCATGCGAAAAGAAATCATCAATATTGCCATCCCGTGCTTCAGTTGCAACATACAATCTGCAGAATAAATTGGAGTCTTTACTCAAGTAAACAATCTTGGACTTTGCCTTATCTGTTTTTTCTTGTTGTAGTCTTGAAGATGTGGGTATTGGTTCCAGGAATATTTTCATGAATTTAATTTTGAACTTGATCGAGACGGGACACGACATAATCATCATACTGTTTTAGTCCTACAGTAAATGCTTCCGTAACAGACTCGACAGCTTCGAAACTTGGAATTATTTTGGAGCTCCCTATTGACAGTAAATCGGTTTCTTCAAATGGATTTCCTTGCTCGGTTAACACGTTAATCATTTCTTTTGGATGGACCAAGAACCTTTTCTCATGTGCATTGTTATCTTCATGATGCTTTGCGCCCACGTTTTCGTCATCTTTTAAATTTGATTTCTCTTCAAATTGCTCAATTAAAGAACTGATCCTAGGGCCTGCTGCCATCCACTTAAGCAGAGCATTTTCACTATCAAGGATTCCAATAGCACCACCTTCACCCTTTATAACTTGGTTATTGTGTTCATGAAGCTGATCGTCAGATATTGCAGAACACGGTGTAGCAGTTTTGATACTCGTAAAGTTGCCACGAAGAAATTCAGCATGTATATCTGGATGTTTTTCTGGAAGGTCTTGTAGAGTGTGCATGAATACTGGTAACAAACAAGAATAGTGGACTGCGTCCAACGCAAATGTCCACGGACATAACTGAGCCAAAGTATCGACGTACATTGTAAAGTTATATGTACGAATACTCAATACAAGTTGTACTAGAAGGAACTCCAGTTTGATGACTGTGTTCCAATATTGAAACTGAGGACATTCAGATGTTTTCGATAAAATGCACAGCTCAATGCCTTCCCCACTGATTCTGGAATTTGTTTCACATGATATGTTGAATGCTTTTACCTGTAGACAATGCAAAGCAGTTAAAGTAACTTAATGTGCATACCGAGATCTTTTTACATGCGACGATGTTAGGCAGGATTCTGCAACACCAGAACTTGCAATTCCAGCTGTTGTTACTAATTCAGTCCATCAANAGACAATGCAAAGCAGTTAAAGTAACTTCATGTGCATACCGAGATCTTTTTACATGCGACGATGTTAGGCAGGATTCTGCAACACCAGAACTTGCAATTCCAGCTGTTGTTACTAATTCAGTCCATCCACTGCCAGTTAACCACTTGCCAAGTAAGTTAATAACCATAATTTCTATGTGAAGGCCACCCATCATTAGTATGATGCGATCCTCGCCATACTTGTTAGGAAATTAACATTGCAGTTGCTTCCCAATAGCATATACTGGTTGGTCACGTGTAATCACGGGTGTTTTATTTCCATGTAATTTTGCTGTAGCCATTACTATGATATCCATAATATGACGTACCATTGCTGGCGTCGCAATTTCATCATGTGGAAGTGGAAGCAATGACGCATTACACTTCATTTTTCTAACACCAGGTTAATTTTGTTCATGAAAAGCAGCAAACGATACTCTAGGCACATGCTCTATTCCTTGTATGTCTTTAATATGCAATTTCTCCAGGACAGAGTTAAGCCAAGGATTTAAAATTTTCCTAGGGGTGAAGGCAGGATCATGGTGAGTGCACTGTGGATTGACAGTTGTTCCTTAAGACGTGTTCTATTGATATTCTTTTCGTCAGTTTGTATTCCCATGTCCATCATGCGCTAAGATACTAATTTTGTAAGATAAGAAAGTTTAAAAACTGGATAAGTACTGCTAGACGAGTACATATCGTGCATGTATTCAACCAATTCCGTTATAACTGCACCATAAACAACTTCTTCAGGATTTCGGTAATCTTCTCTTCGAGAACGTTTAGCAGCTCTTGCACGTGTTAGAAAGCGAGTATAGCATAGTTTGTAATATTTGGCTTCTAATGCTACTAAATCTGTTGAAGGTAACTTCGTCAACAGTTTTTCATCTTGTAATTGTACAGCATGATCATGAATTGTAGGACCAAAACCCAACGTAAATGCAGTCACAAGTTTGTCTCTACCTTCTCCTTCATCACAAAACAGACACACCTTTTTCACATCTGAACATAATACTGAAGATCTTATGAATTGTGATGTAGATGGAGTTTAGTCTGAGCAATGGGGACGTCCTTTCTGTTTCTTTTCACCAGATAGCCTTTCTGCCTTTTGACTGTCATATTTGTTCTTGTAAGATTTGTGATATTTTGCTGCATGGGCTACTAGTGTTTGTGAAAGACCACTTCAATCGTCCAACTGATCCAAATTTCTTATAGCACTTGGAAGCTCACCATGTTCAGCAAAAATTGCAAGATTCATTGCCATTGTTAAATAACCTTCATACTTTGTAATTATTAAGCGGTCTATTGAATTATTCTGGCATAACAAACACAGGTTCCATACAAACGGATCCACCACTGGGTCGGTCATATCATTAGCATCAACTAATTCACGCTCCCTCTTCATTGACATGATTAGGTAAATTCTGTGTTTCTATGAGGTAGACGAAAGCAATATCTTCTTTACATGTTCAAGTTCCTCACACGACGTCTGCTAGAAAACGAAACACACAATTATTAAGTATACTACGCGTTTTCAGCTGCTTGCAACGAATTCCAAGTTATTTAGCAAAATGTTTTGAAGAAATAAAAAAAATACAAATTTTAATAAAGCTATAAATATTTGTGGTATTATGAACCTAAACAACGATGTAAAATATACCGTTAGAAAGCGGGTTTTCTCCGAATTAATAATCACTAACAATATAGGTTAATATCAAAATATTAACCCGAGTTATATACAGAAATGTAGAAGCGCGTCGCAAAACTTTGGCGGCCATATTGATTACGTCACCAACGCCGCTAGAGGGCGAGGAAAATTTGTGTCTCGGGCTTTTTAGACTCATCTATCCAAGTACTCTCTGAATCGAAAGTGGCGCATTGGTTGCCAGATGTGAAATGTTTTGGTATAATTTTCAGCTCTCCCACCCCACTAAATAACCTAAATTTCCAAATATCGAATTCGGACACGGCTGTTACAGAATTCTTGTCACACCGCCGAAAACATTATTCTCTACATTACATTGGCACTTATGAAATCTACACTCATGACATCGTCACTCATGACATCGACACTCATGACATTGACACTCATGACACTGACAGTCGTGATATTGACATACACGTCGTGTCCGCCCAAAATAATATAATTCTTATATAAGGTATCACAGTAATCTCAAACTCTTTCCACCCTCAGCTCTATGATTCAAAGCCTTTATTTGAAATAGAGGCGGGTGCGATTAATCAACATCGTGCTTCTCATCCTCATATAGCCTTCTAAAACAAGTATTCCAGCTTTAACACAAACCGAATTAGTTACCGTTACCATTCGAATTTGGGGTTCTTCTTTAACCAACTGTCAAGGTAACTTGCTGCTTAAGCGATGGAAGTTGCGAAATATTAGCCAGTTATTCAAACGGTACACGCGGACAGATGCACGGCCATTACATTGTGTAAATTTGAAATGCTCAACCTTTCCCCTGAATCTAATTCTCTGCCACGAGAAGCTGACAGAGGTCGATAATGACCCCGACCTGTGGTTCGATCTTTACACGAAGCGCAGACTTTACAACAATATGCCACTTACGAGGGGTTTACAAAAATTACTGCCGATCACTAGATGTACAAAAGACCTGGCGTATAAGACTGAAGTATATGAGAAAATATGCGCACAGTGGAAGTATCGGCACGTGGACATTGAAAAGTGAACTAGAGATTGGTTCGGGACCTGCGAAATTCGCGTTGTTTTCTGGCAGCGCCTATAATTCACCATCCTGGATATATTCGAGACGGTGCCATTTGTGTATTGGCTTCCGTAGCAGTGAGGACACATATTCTTTTTGACTTGGTTGGACGTGATTGGGGCAGCCACTCGTTAGTAACTTTCTATTGGTCCAAAGTCGTTCACAGATCGTCCGGACAAACTGTAGTCCAATGACAAACGCAATACAAAAGCACAAGTGTTTTAAGTCTAGTTTGCCTTTAAATAATAACACGGATTTTGCACGTCTCTGGCCATAAGCAGAGGAAACATCCAGACCAACATACCCTTAACAGTAATTTGTATTGCTGAGCAAGGGAAAGTCCCCCTGAAAGTATTCGGACCCGTTTAAACATCTTAGTGTGTGTGATTTTCCAAACAAAATAAACAAGAACTGAATTTAAACTACCTAATTTATTTCCGTGGCTTTTGCTTTATTGACGATATATTTCAATAAACAACACCGCTTACATATAATTATAGTCTATACTACGAAAAAAAAAATTGTTGATAAGTTTTTCCAATAATAACGCATAGAAACTACAAAATCAGTGTATACACATTAACAGTGTTTGAAAATTCATAAAATGTTATCATATAAAATTACATAACATAAAAAAATACCTAGTATTTGATTTTAACAAAATTTAGTTTTCTAAGAAGTTTCTTTTGAAATATTTGTTAAATATATATTTTAAACTATCTTAATATAAATTATATAGATTTGTTAATAATTAACATACGCTACTTTATTAATTTTAAAACAATACTGTCCTGACAAATTTTCCGATTTTATGGCTTACATAACTTACTTTTTGCAAAAAGTGGGCAATTTTTAATTTGACAACTATAGCCTCTGTAAACATTTGCTGTATGAAATATTTAACAGCGTTGTCTTGAAAATAAATATAACCGTGTCAAAATATATAAGTAATTAAATTTTCTTTCGTGATTTTATTTTATGGGAATTTGCACACTGTGAGACGTTTCCTGGCCCTTGAACGAACTACATACTTCATTTCATTCTATCAACAATAAGTCCAATATTTTAATAGTACTGGAATTATATCAACTCCTTCATTTGGAGTCTTTTCGTTTTGTATGCTAAATGCAATATAAAACCACAAAAAAAAAAAAAAAATAATCAACGAGAAAAAATATTTTATCTTGGAAATGTTTTTCTTTGTAGGTAAATAATTTGATTTAAATATAGCAATAAGAGTTAATATTAAAAAAAAAAAACCTTTAATGCAAACTAAACAAAATTTGACGCAGCTGTGACTGCTATACAACAGAGAACAATTTATTTCCTACCCAAAATTCAAATGATAAAAACTGATGACAGGAGGATTTCACTGTCACTATAACTGCAACGTCTGCACCGTAAATCCTTCGTCGAACATACGCGTTTTCCAGATTACCTTACCTACAATCTTAATGAAAGTTTTAGTAATAATAAAGTTTAAATAAACAAATATTTAGCTGCCAAATTACTAACTTTGACTTAAACGTGTAATTTGGATTAAGGTATACGTACCTTGAAGGGGGTTTTCTACTGCTCTGTTTTATTGTTCAGTTCTGGTTTAAATAATAAGTGAACGGAGTAACTGTCATTTACACGTTGTAAGAGTAGTATTGTTATTACAAACAATCTTGTTACAACTATATTGAATACTTTCAAACAGTAATCGGCGAACGGTAGGTTTATGTCCAATCTCACTCTATAAGAACATATGGCAATTAACATCTGAACTTCATTTCTCTATACAATAAATCTGATCTTTCCTTCTTTTGTGCATACAATTTGTCACAGTAACTTATTGAAGGATATCTGACGTTACATCGTAAATGTTCCGATATCATCGACGCCGTCAGCCAACTTCTCAGTTTGGATATTCTTTACGTCCAAGCAGAACAACACTGGAATATGAAAAATTAATGTCTTTCTTTTGGTGTTTAAGTTTGTTTAATTTTTAACCAGCTTCCTCTTTTCCGAATAGCTTTTCAAGATAAATTGAGGACTACAAACTAACCAAAAAATTATTGATGATTGTAATTTTTATTTTATATTACCTGAATAGCTACAGTTACGCTATTGAGATATCGTAAATTAGACTCTCTAGAATTTAATACCAGACTGTTTGTATAATAATGTTTACAGCAAAAGGAAATATAATATTAAAAAGACAAAAATACATTTGGCTCAAATACGCAATAATAAAATATAGCTACAGCACTTATGCATGCATATTTCCAAAACTTGAGACACATTCATAAGAATGTATATTTTGCATTTACCAATATGATACTCATGGTAACTTTTAAAACATAATAACCAAAAATTAAACGTGTTTTAGGGAAGGAAAAGTATGTAAAAATGACTTGCTACCATCATTAGAATAGATTTCCAAGGTATATGCTATAAGCGTTGTATTCAAATTTTAAAATTTAAAAGCTTCCTACCGACATTCGTTCGTCATCTAAAATCGATATATACACACATTCATGAATCGAAAACCAACTGAAAGACGTATGCGAAAGACACCAACAATTTTAGAAGAAAGCCTGAATGTGTTAATCGAATTGTAGAATATAAACAGCGCAAATGAAAATTTATTGCAATGATGAAAGCATATTATGGTATTGATACAGGAGTACATCGACTATTGGCCCATTCCACGTGTTAGCTGGCATTAACAGCTACTTAAACGTTCGCAAACGCAAACATAACTCAGGCAGTAATGGTCACTGTATGGAGCATTAGCAAGCAGGACCCAGTTCTCCCTGACCAGCAACACGGGAATCAGCAAACCATCCGTCCTCATTAGCAGCTGTAATTAGCTGCAGAGGACTAAGCGCGACGGCGTGGCCACGTGCTCTGGACAACAGACGTTGTGAACTCCCACATGGACAGAGGTGCGTGCGTGCGCGCTTTGAAAACGTGTTGTTACCTCCTTGGTTAGTGTACTTGTTTGCGTACACAGTCGTGAATAAATAAATAAATAAGACATAAATAATAAATATATAAGCTCTGTACCTCAATTGAATATGAAGGCATTAAAAGGCTTGCCTGTCAGATTACCTCAGGAAAAATTCGAGGTCCCTACGTCAGATGTACGCTATAATGGGCTGAAAGATTAACTATTATATCATTCGCTTTATATTGTCCACAAACCACAACATATTAAAGAAAATTTTCTGACTGATTAATAATTGTATACAATACTCACATCTACTGGTTACAAAATACAGCTGTCTATCCCATAAATTTACACTTAATTTTTTTAGAAGTGAGGGAAATTTTTATGTTAATTTCAATTGAGTGAAGCTGAACAATGGGGACAAATTTAAAGAGTTAATTCCCGAATGGGAAACGAACAGAAAATCCACATCAAAATTTGTCCGGAAATGTACAGAAAAAATGGTAAATCTACAGTAACTTTGTGATTAGAGTAGTGGTACAGTACAGAAGTAAGTGCAAATATCAATGTTACGAACAAGATGCGTGGTCACCTGTGGCATTCATGAACACCGTTTTACACAAACGCCGAAACACAGCCGCGAAAGTCGTAGGGTCGGATGCTGTCTGTGAAGGTACCTCACCTGGTACGTATGTGCGGCCTCTCTACCATTTCCATTCGCCTGACGTAGGTGAGGATCACCTCCGCAGGTTGCTGGTATAAGTAACGGATCATTTTAGCTGCACTACGCAATACCCGTACACTTACTAACCAAGCTGCTTCACGACTACGCATAAATTCTCTGTGTGTGATACCGGTGATATTCCATAGGGCGACCAGTGGTGCCATTTCCTTGCTGACGACTGCACTCTTCCTAGTTAGCTTCTCATCTTTCATGCCTCACTTGTCTGTTCTGCTTTTTAACCCTTGTCCTGTTGCTATCATTACAAAGTTTTTGTAAATTTTACAATGTTTCTGTACATTTCCGGACATATGTTGATATGGACCTTTTAGTTCATTTCCGTTTCAGGAATCACATAAAGTTCGACTCCGTTGTTAGGCCCTTATCCTCCTGTATAATGGCAGCACTAATCAAGCTTTTACGCAGTCTTCCGCTATATAAATTTCATTCATTGATTACAATTATACAATCAAAATGTCCACTGCTATACACTCCCGTGCATTATTGTCTGCCACCCATAAAACCAGCTCCACTTTCTTACGGTCCAGCCGGTCGACCCCAGTTTCTGTCCTCTCGACAGTCGCACACTGCATTCGCTGGTCACCGCTTCGCCACCTGTCGTCTCCAAATACCACACGTCAAACGCACTCGGCACTCACGGTGATCCAAGACTACCGACACAGGCTCACATCGCAGCTTATAGAGCCGAGATTACCTGGCCCAGAAGATTCCTCGAACCTCCAGCAGCGCTTATGCAGGTGACGTCCAGAAAATTCGCGCAATGCACAGACTTGCCCCTGCGCACGAGACCGGTGGTCGTCGTCTTGAGGCCCACCTGGTGGCAAGGCGTCAAGGACGTGGAGGTCAAGTGACAGCGTGTAACATTAAATAGTCCACTTTCATTTATAAAAGGTGCTTCTTGAAATGCCATTGATTTAAACTTTACAAATGGTAATTAATATTTTAAATATTAATCAATGTTGACTCTGAATGGATGTCTATNGCCATTGATTTAAACTTTACAAATGGTAATTAATATTTTAAATATTAATCAATGTTGACTCTGAATGGATGTCTAATAAACCGATAATTCTCCATTACTGTTTAAAGCTTAATAAAAATATAATTTTTTTCTTTTAGTTTACTCAGTTATACGAAAGAAATGGTTTATAGTTCATAACTGCGAATAAAATTTAGTTCATGTAATTTATGCTTACACTAGTTTCAACTTAAATTTTTACTTTTTATATATATATATATATAAATTGAAAGTTTGGTAGAAAATAGTTTCAAATAAGATACAATCTTAATTTTCAGTAAAATATTATATTTACAGGTTAAATAGGTATAAAATATTTTAAATTGTTCCACATTTTAATTTTAAATAGTTTTACGAAAAATTCATGTGAACGAAACCCAGTCAAGATATTTTGGTTATAATAAGATTTAAATATGATTTGCTTTACATAGTATTTAAAATAAGTTCTTGTGAAAACGTCGAGATTCTCATGCCACAGTTTTTTTTTGTGTCAATAAACTTGTTAAGCGTTTATCGATACTCCATTGATATAGATCGCATATCATGTGGAAAAGTGGCCTAGAATATATTATTCATGAGTCATAAAACCGCTTGTGAAGCGATATGCAGAATAACATCAAGACATTTTACACAAATTTCAAATACAGGTTCTGTAACTAGAATAAAATAAAATTTTCCTTTGTTATGAATTTCTCAGTTCACTGAAAAAAAGCTCATTTTACGAAGTAATTGCTGGAAGTGAATTATTAAAATGAATATAAAAAGAATAGTGCACGGGCGTTTTTCATTAAATACTACATTTTGTGAAGTAAAATATTAGAAACCAATTGTACAATGCTGAACACCACCTAAAATAGTGCCATAATTATTAAGTTTTCTGTTAACATCATTTAATAATTGTTAGATATACATAACTGTATATAATGTTCATCTCGCGTAAAATGTACTACTATACACCATAACCACATGTGCATAACACGGCACACATAATTTTCTTAATTATAAGTTGTGCTTCTTCTTTTAACTTTCTCGGAAATATTCACAAAATTAATAATTGCATGATAAGTTAAAATATAAAGGTTGAGAACTTCCATATTTGACACTGTTTAGCGTTCAGCAAAAATATTTTTCAGCAAATCATTGTGCTTTTTTTAGTTAAAAAATGGTTTCATTTATTGTACGTAATACTTAATATGAACTCATAATTTCATCAGTAACTTTACTTTCGTTATACTGTAATGGGTGATTTATTTCCACACAGAGCTATGGATAAACTGTTTTCATCACAAATTACCCACATTTCCAAATGAAATAAACTTTCGGTACGCCTGATTATACTGCACCCTCGTATCTGTGCTATGTATACGAGCTGTAAATTGTCGGGTAGAATCCGCCTATATACCAATTTCTAACATGAGAGCGCAACAGTAGTTGTGGAAATGACAGATTTTGGTGGCTCTTAACAACGAGGTGTTGAGAGCGGATCAAATGAGAATGAAGCAGTGCTGGACTGCAAGGGCGGGGAAAACGGGAGATCTCCGAGAATACCCGTTGACCAGCGGCATCGTCCGGCGCGATTCTCACTTGCAAAAATCCGGGAGTGACCCAACGGGACATTGAACCCGGTTTGCCTTAGTGGAAGGCAATCAGTCTAACCGTTCAGCCACTGAGGCCCCACTTAATTGAGTAATGATGGCAAATGCAGCGATAGAAGAAATTCCAATAGATTTTAATGTCTAACTTGAAATCACTTATCTTTATAAAACTGACTTAAATACACACACTACTATTCATATTGACATAGTTTAGAAATTTAATTTTTTTTAAATTTACTTTTCTTATCCCACATACTTAATGTTGCTTATGGTTGATATAGTATATTTGTTTATTTAGTTATTTATTGACGTCTTATTTTTACGTAGTAAAATTAAGGCAAACGCCTTTTCTTGAATTTTACTATAATGCGTACTGTATTGTAAAAAAAAAGATACAAGAAAATTAATAATGTACATACTTATAAAATCATTACAAAATTATTGATTTTTTTTACCAGCACTCAAGAAATTCATGTGGATTTATAATAAAGACAAATGCTAATTACGTGCATTATAATCTGATATCAGTCATCTGCGACAATCAGAATTATTTAATTATGCGGGGCAGCCTATGATATACATTATGACTACCTGACTAATACTGAGCCTTAGTTCGAAGCCGGAGGCTCATTTGCATCTGTGGTTACAACTGACGACACATCTCTGTTATTAGCATTTCCTTAGTTCATCTCGTCTATGTTGTTCCTGGGCCTAGCGCAGTCAGATCCTGGATCCCATTACGGCAAAAGGGGTTCTTGCTGTTTCAACAAGCAGGCTTGTTGAATAGCATCCCCGTGAAATTTCCTGTCCGCTTGCCTCATTAAACTTCCATGTGAGATGGCACGTTCAGGAACATTGCTAAACTGCCATCATAACAACATTGATCGATGTATGCTTGTAAAGAAACTCAAGAGACAATTTTCTTTCACAAAAACTTTCAAATGAAACATTGTGAAATTGTTAATTTTGTCACAAAACTCAAACAAATGTAAAGTTAATACCAAATACTTTACAATTTAATTTTTTTCAAACGCAGCCTGTAAGTCTCTTGAGCTATAGTTATATGGATCACACAAAATTTATAATTTAGAACCGGAAGTGCGATGTTTATATGTTTACTTGTGATGTATTTTGTTACTGTAAACTGAAATAATGTTTTTTTTATTGGTTACATATTTGACTCAGAAGAACATGTCTCAATAACTAGTTCAAAATTAACTGATGAATATTTACAACTTCAATTGGCTTCTTTGTCTCACTTGAAACTTTGAAACTACCATCTTTGCGGCACGCCAAACTTAGCAGACACTGTGAAACGTAATTGCAGAGAACACGAAGTAGTCTTAAGAAAGACTTGAATTGAACACACAATAAACACTTCAACACAGCGTTTATAAAAAAAAAGAATAAATACAGTCAACCGATTATACACAGCATTCAGAATTCACATGCAAAATTAAACAAATAAAATTTAACATCCACACAAAGCATCAACTACTAAACTTAAACTTCAGTGCAAATTATACGAGAATTTTAAAATATCAAGCGATTTTGAAGAGGACGGATAATTAACTCTTAATTATTTTACACATGTGCAAAAATTTAACGCAGGAACGCTATTGGACACAAGATTAAAATAAACTAATTTTTCAAACTTGCGTGGTTGCCAAAAACCCTTGCGTCGGAGAGGAGCGGAAATATGAAATTGTACATTACGTCCAGTTTTCCGGACAGGGAGAGAAAAACGGCTCCCGATTATCATGGTGAATTGAGATAAGTATTTGACTTGTTTCAATGCGTCAAAATTCAGGAGACACTAAGGTCATGTATTGGGCAGTTCGTCGAAATGCTAAGTATTTCGCTATGAATAATTTAGACGCCTGTTAATTCATTTTAAGTTGTTCATAAAATTTTGAAAATAGTGTGAAATTTAAAACATCTCCATGAAAACAAACAAAATTCTATAACGTGTTTTTTTGTACCCTGACTTGTTTTTGTGTTCTGCGAGGCGAACCCTTTAATAGATATCTTAAAAAAATATACATGTAAATGTGGTACTATTGGCAAAGATTGTGACGGAGTGTAACGAGTTCTCGCTCGCATGGGACAAAATACAACTTGAGATAGAAAAACTGGCTGCCAGCGTAATGAGGCGCATTTACTGGGTGACTGGTTTTGTTTACATTTGTATCTACTTGGCCTAGTTCCGCGCTACGAGAAATAGCGGGATATGTTTACTGCACGTAGTCGAAGAAATGAAATAACGGCTAACTGCTTCAGCTGTTGGGTGAGTCGCCGCCCCCTTCTTCTTTCTCCTGCCCGATCATCATGCGACGTCATNCTCTTTCTCCTGCCCGATCATCATGCGACGTCATTTAGTCCTTTTAGAGTACAATTTCTGACTTGAGTTGGAGTCAACACGTAACGAACATGGAGTGAACTCGTCCTGACAGTAAACGTTTAAGGTGAAGCTACGAGCGGGGAATGAAATATAAATAATATTGAATGAGGACTGAAAGTGGACTTAAAATTGCATAGAGCAGTCATCCTATTAGCGACTGACTGAACTAGAAAACAAACGACTTACGAAAATCTCAACATTTTTATTATTTTGGTGGTAAATAATGCTAATATTCAGCTAATGTCCTACCTCTCTCTCTCTCTCTCTCTCTCTAACGACACTTTTTATCTGCTCCTTTTTTCTTGCTGCACATTTTCAGTCAACATACTAAAACACGTTACGAAAGTATCTTCAAAATGATGTCATATATTTTATTCTCCGTCCGTGTTCATTCCTAACGGCAACGTTGAAAGTAAACTTTCGATCCGGATTTTACAGTACAGTCCACTTTGGCGAGTGGACTGAACATCTCACTCCAGTCCTACTGCACTCCAGTTCACGTATGTTCGAGGAATAGATTCAATCAGGATTCTTCACTCCACTCGGAGTTCAATACGGATTGAAATGTTACTCTAACTGAGTAATTATTACCTGACTGGTCAGAACTGATCAAGAAGTTCCAAGAACAAGCNCGGATTGAAATGTTACTCTAACTGAGTAATTATTACCTGACTGGTCAGAACTGATCAAGAAGTTCCAAGAACAAGCAGTAATGTAGGAGACCCCTTTTATAAGTGGCGTGAGAATGTCCGAGAACATACAGTGTTATAAGATATCGTTCTAGAAATTCTGGGGAGATTGAGCATTAGTAAGGTGCAGAGCGGCCTATCTAGTGTCTACGGTCTGGAGGTTAGTATCTTGCTTGTCTAATGTACAAAGGTTTATTATGGTTCTTGAAATTTGAAACTGCGAATGAAAATGTGGAGTGCAGAGATTTGGGCGGCTCTTAACATCGAGGTGTTGAGATCTGATGAGGATGAAGTGAGGTGAGTATGGAGCAGCACCGGAATGCCAGTTGGGAAAAGAAGGGGGGGGGGAAGAGGGACATCCCGAGAAAACCTGCTGAAGGACCAGCGGCATCGTCCGGCAAGAATCCCATATCCGGAAGCGACCCGTTTTGTCTGTGTAGTAGGCGAGTGGCCTGATCACTAGACCACTGCGGTCCCACTACTGAAAATGTTTAGGGTACCCAATATTATGAAATAGAATAAAATTTTAATTGTAATAGTTTTTATTTGTTTGTAAAATTTTGTATAGAATCGAGGTAAGATTTTAAGGTTTTACTGAGAAGGGCNTGTTTACTGCACGTAGTCGAAGAAATGAAATAACGGCTAACTGCTTCAGCTGTTGGGTGAGTCGCCGCCCCCTTCTTCTTTCTCCTGCCCGATCATCATGCGACGTCATTTAGTCCTTTTAGAGTACAATTTCTGACTTGAGTTGGAGTCAACACGTAACGAACATGGAGTGAACTCGTCCTGACAGTAAACGTTTAAGGTGAAGCTACGAGCGGGGAATGAAATATAACTAATATTGAATGAGGACTGAAAGTGGACTTAAAATTGCATAGAGCAGTCATCCTATTAGCGACTGACTGAACTAGAAAACAAACGACTTACGAAAATCTCAACATTTTTATTATTTTGGTTGTAAATAATGCTAATATTCAGCTAATGTCCTACCTCTCTCTCTCTCTCTCTCTCTAACGACACTTTTTATCTGCTCCTTTTTTCTTGCTGCACATTTTCAGTCAACATACTAAAACACGTTACGAAAGTATCTTCAAAATGATGTCATATATGTTATTCTCCGTCCGTGTTCATTCCTAACGGCAACGTTGAAAGTAAACTTTCGATCCGGATTTTACAGTACAGTCCACTTTGGCAAGTGGACTGAACATCTCACTCCAGTCCTACTGCACTCCAGTTCACGTATGTTCGAGGAAGAGATTCAATCAGGATTCTTCACTCCACTCGGAGTTCAATCCGGATTGAAATGTTACTCTAACTGAGTAATTATTACCTGACTGGTCAGAACTGATCAAGAAGTTCCAAGAACAAGCAGTAATGTAGGAGACCCCTTTTATAAGTGGCGTGAGAATGTCCGAGAACATACAGTGTTATAAGATATCGTTCTAGAAATTCTGGGGAGATTGAGCATTAGTAAGGTGCAGAGCGGCCTATCTAGTGGCTACGGTCTGGAGGTTAGTATCTTGCTTGTCTAATGTACAAAGGTTTATTATGGTTCTTGAAATTTGAAACTGCGAATGAAAATGTGGAGTGCAGAGATTTGGGCGGCTCTTAACATCGAGGTGTTGAGATCTGATGAGGATGAAGTGAGGTGAGTATGGAGCAGCACCGGAATGCCAGTTGGGAAAAGAAGGGGGGGGGGAAGAGGGACATCCCGAGAAAACCTGCTGAAGGACCAGCGGCATCGTCCGGCAAGAATCCCATATCCGGAAGCGACCCGTTTTGTCTGTGTAGTAGGCGAGTGGCCTGATCACTAGACCACTGCGGTCCCACTACTGAAAATGTTTAGGGTACCCAATATTATGAAATAGAATAAAATTTTAATTGTAATAGTTTTTATTTGTTTGTAAAATTTTGTATAGAATCGAGGTAAGATTTTAAGGTTTTACTGAGAAGGGCTTAAACAGTTTTTGAAGGAAATTGTATGAAAACGTTTGCTCATAAATAATGGGAAAAAATTTAAATTTTAATGTAATTTTATAATGTTTTAAATTTTCATTTTTNAAAACGTTTGCTCATAAATAATGGGAAAAAATTTAAATTTTAATGTAATTTTATAATGTTTTAAATTTTCATTTTTAAATCGTTTACAAACCACGCAAGAATATTCAAAACAGTAAAATCACATACATCAGCAATACATACGGCTTGTTTATTATAAATAAACCTCATATTAATAAACAGCTTCGTTTTTACGACCATAGCCAGGGATGTTTAATTAAAACTATCGCAGTAGAGCTGTTTTGGATGTTATCTTGAACTTATAAATATTACGAAGGTGTGCACTAACAATATGGACCTACTTTATATATAACTCTTCAATTCATTAAATAAAATGATTTTTTTTTATAACATTTCCTCTGTTTTCCTTTCTTTATGCCTACAGGTAAAGAAATTATCAGGATTTTGTTTCCAGCACGGAATGACACCAGATATGTATGAGATTTTCCTGTGACTTAGTTTGTTTCCTGGGCCACGTCGGTACGCTCGCTGTATAGCCGCGAGTCTTCAAGCTCAAGATGTCGAAGCACATTCATGAATAAGCTATTACTCAAGGTCGTGCTTGCATCGTAGTCCGTAGTCGTGTACCCGCTCGAAGGGGACCACATTTATCAATCTGTTATTAGATAGGAAGTTACAGTGTCAGAGTGGATCATCCTGCAAACGCTACATCGCCACTACCGTCCTGCTACCCNGTTATTAGATAGGAAGTTACAGTGTCAGAGTGGATCATCCTGCAAACGCTACATCGCCACTACCGTCCTGCTACCTCATGTGCCCGCCTCACTTTAAAGACGTATTCACGTCAAAATAATGATCGTAGGAATTGGTAACTCTGAAATCTTCCATACTTTATATGCTCATTCTTCATTTTACCACGTGAATGCCTTGCTTCAAGTTTCATAGTACGTAATTCCATCAACAGCAAAATGCTTAAATATTCCTGAAACCATGTTATCTAACCACTTAGTCACACTGCAAGTATTTTTCACCAAAATCCTTTACACGTGTGCTGAACTGCAGTGGTGCGGCTGAATGACATGAAGCGCAAAGCGAAGTAGCAGCGCTTTGCCAGCTGAACACGCCCATAGATAATGGAAGCAACAACCATGAGCCGGAGAAAAGCTGCTGACGCTGAGACGTAGCACTGGTAGCGACACCTTCTAGTTCCGTTCTGTGTCCCCGCAAAGTGTGAAAATAAATATTGCAAAGGATATGTTCGCTTGTATCCTCGCATCGATCAAGCAATATCGTGAAAATATTATCAACGTTTCTTTAGCGGCAAACCTTTCTTTACTGAGCGCCAAACAAAAAGAAGCCGATGTTTAATGCCCTTGATTTAATTACAACAATTTTTAAAGACGTTAAGTAAAATAATTAAAACCATTATTTCGTAGCAAACAATACCGTTGGACTGCAGTCTATTTAGACGTATTTTCCTGTATAATTTCTAAAATCTGGGGGTGTTAAAGGCAACCCAAGCACGCGGATCACATGCCGCATCGCCTTTAGGCGTCAAGACACTGAACTGGTTTGGCTTGTAGGCTTTACGTCGGGTACCCGTAATTTTGCTTAAAAAGTAGGCTGAACGCGTTTAAGCAAAAAGTCTGCTAAGAAAAACGCCTACTACAGGCACAATACTTGTTAGGCAAAACACCTGTACGCAAAACGCTGTTACGCGAAACAGTTGTTAGGCGAAACGCTTATTAGGAAACATGCCTTTAAGCAAAACTACCTTTATTGTTCCAATGGTATCTTGACGCTGTTTGGCTACTTGAAAACGTAAATTGAGGGAAATATTTGCTCTACGTTTATACAAAAATACAGAATTAGCCCAGTTAAGCGGCCGTTCGTTATGGACACGTGTTCTGGCATCTTCTGGTTTCAAAGAAACGGAAGAAATAATATTACAAATCTTACCTAAATTTTTATTGCAAATTGAATACCTATGAGCTAATGGCAACTGGGTTTCATATGCATTATTCACTGTGACAGTGTAACAATATATGTAAATGTTTGGTTTATTTCAGTAAATATACTTAATTTTTCCGTTAAACTTTAGCTTTAACAATTTTTAATTACATTCATCTTCAGAACATTATTTTATAAATTTATATCAACTTAAAATGATTTTTCCGCATAACGATTTCCAGTACGTCACATGTTTTTTTACCAAGATCGCTTTTCTTGAATATCTAAATACTCAATTGAAAACTGTAAAAAATGTTTTATTATAATATCATATGCATTTAGGTTTTGATTCCTGTGACTATTGTGAAAAATATTTTTTGTAAAATCAGTTAAAAATTATTTTTAATATAATAATATATTTCGTACGCAGATCAGCAATTAACATTTATAAGAAAATTAGAGGTTCGTCAGATGAATAAAAAGTTTTGGGCAATAGCCATACGTCAGCATTTAGGAACTACCAGTCAAACACTACAGAATGGAAATGAGCTCGTCAGATTTATGCCTGGAGCTGTGTTTGCTGAAATAAACTTTTCGCTGAGTCGTTCCAGAAAATTCATCTTTAGTCAATTATTTATTATTTGAAACATACCGAAATATTGGTACATTTAGTTACTAACCCCAACTGCAAATTACATGCGAAGAACACATATTCACTTTAAAGTTTTCAGTTTTACGTCCAGCAGAGTATTGGCTACATATAATCAGTAAACTCATATTTTTTGGTGTGCTTTTTTAATTCCTTGTCATTTAATATTTATTAAAGGCAGGTTAGAAATAATCTTGATTTTAATATATTGTATATGCTTATAGTATATTTTTAATCCATCAGCGTGGATACAATTTATGAAAGTTCGATAATGTCAACTTATTTACAGTACATATTGATTAAATTATTTTCCTGAAATAAATAAATGTATTAAGAAGGCCATTTTCTCTTCCGATACTACCTCCAGGAAACTTTCCTTGGACCTCCGTCAATTATCACTGAAATATTTCATAACATTAAAACTCATTTAAATATAAACAAATATATGTTTCCCTGCGTATGCGTTTACTATATGTGAAACGATTTTTATTTTCATTTAAGTTTTTAATTTTCTGTGATGTTGCCTATATCGTTAAATTTCAAAGAGATGTAGAATAGTGGTGTCCTGGTTTTCATGTAAATATTTTGGTTACGAGGAAAGCATACAATCGCAGCCAACATGAAATGTCGATTTAATTTTAATACACTATAAATCTGAATGGGTGGAACTGTTTTAATAAATCTTAAGTTAATAGTCTTTATTAACTGGCAAATCAGTGGAATGCACTGATGTTTCACTGCCAGGTCATTGCGATTCACTAGGAATCAGTATAAATCAGTGTTTAATAAGTGAATACCAACAACCAAATTAAACAGGATAATTTTACTGATTCAAGTAAAGAAGTCTAAACAGATATGCAGTTATATTCTCTGATTCGGAGCGGTTTTAAAATTAACGATTTTATGGTGTACAGAACCGAAGCCACAAAAGAGTATCAGAATAGAACAACTGTACGGTAGATTAAGGCAAACAAACTCCTTGGTACTTAACAATTCATTCAAAATGTATTTTTAAATCTTCACCAATTTCGGGAACAAAAGTATTCATTGTTCGAAACGAGTGAATGCAGTGTTTAAATAATAATTCTTTAATTATAGTTATAAAACTATTTAGGATTATTCAACTTTCTCATTCAATACAGAGAAACCCTGTGTGTGCATTCACCATAATACGACAATTAAGCCACCACGAGAAAAGTGTATTTAAGAAATATATACAATTTAGTAATTTTTCTTACTTTCGTAACTGATCTAATAAGGAACAGATTTACTAATTTTCCATAGGTTTACGTTACGGTCATTTTTAAAAAATGTTTATTACTGTCCTACTGGCTAATGAGTTTAATCGTGTAATTTATTCGAACAATTTTTTACTACAGGGTAAAAACCAAGAGATATTTTATTTAAGGGATTTATACATGCTTTCGTGTTAATACCGGAAGGATAATTGGGAGGTGGTTTACACGTTAAGCGTAGGTCTGTAAAGGATACAAACATTCTTGGCCGACACGGAGATTAGAAAGTAACGCCATATTGGCTTCGGTTGTGAAGCACTCGCAAAGAATAAGTCGTAAAGTTTATTGATGAAGTTAATAAATCTACGTTATATAACGCTATTAATTTCAGACAAAATTTTTTGCTATAGATATTTAAAGGTTTAGAATGGCTTGTTTTAAACTAAAAAAACGATTACGGTAAATGATGAGAGTTATTGAGAATATCATGATTCCATCAAAAAATAAATATTGGCATGTCTTCTACAGTAGTGAACGGAGAAACATATAGGGTCTAAACATCTTTATAAAGCATGGTCTTTAGTTCTCCTTTCCAGCTAGTCTGTAAATTTTGCGGTCGTTTCCAAATATTCACAAAACCAACCAAGTAAACAGGCCGGAGTCCTTAATTACCATGACTTTTACAGGGTTTAAATGATAACCATTCAAATCAGACATAAACAAAAGGATTTAATAATTTTAATAATAAAAAAATACACGTTTTGTGCTCATCTCTTACAGGCCGTTTATGTAGTACAAAGCGCAGTTTTCGAGAAAAATTATGAAACCATTTTATAATCTGCCCATAGTGCTGAAAATTCGATTGATGTACTTAGTGTGAAAATCGGACTATGAACCTCTTACGCTGAATAATTTCATAGGTTAATTTGGAACCTAAAATATTATTTTCGGGAACAAATTATGTTTTTCCATAAACAGGAAAATAATTCATCGAAACATTACGTGGCAAGAAAATAATTCTATACATTGTTTCTAAGTAACAGAAAGTTTTGATTCAGTAATTGTTATGAAATTAATATAAAAAAAAACAAAATCACGTTTTATCAAATTTTTCAACATATAGTTGACATTGCAAGAAAAATAGGATCTAGTGTATGCTTGTAATTTTACGGCCTTGAAAAAAAAAACTAATTGTAATAATGAACCTCTGGCTTACCGACATCGTTATTCGAATAGCTTCACTCTACAATAAAAATTTTAAACCATTACAATAAAAATTTTAAACCATCAATTATAAAATTTAAATTCACACACATGCATAACATTTGCGTAGTTAGACAATTTATGCTTGTCTGCATAATTTTTTTTTAACTTAAATCTTGATAAGTTAAAGAAATTTCATGAGTTATAAATAGTGTAACGGACCCCGATTAATGTACAATCATTGCCATAAAAGTATCCCCACCCAAAACTAATTGTTTAAAAGATGCTAAAGATGGTAGACAGCCACATCATGGGTAATACTGCAACTTACTTGACTTTTGCACTCGAATGGCTGCGTAGGAATGCCAGCAGAGAAACGCTAACGCCGCTACAACACTGGTAACGTGAAGAGCAGTAGGCTGGATAAGTGTGCAAAATAATCTAAGTGCGTGTAAAGTGAACTTCAGAGAGTGTGTCAGTGTCTCCTTTCACCATCCAAAGAAAATCAGAAGAATCATTAGTTCATTGGTGATTCCTGTTTCCACCCACACTATTTCAAGACGATTTGAAGAGCAATACTTTCGTTGCCCACGTCTATTACGTCGTTGTATGTTGACATCCTGAAAAAGGTAATTTCAGTTGCAATTTTTTTGTAATCTGGTGGGATGGACGACTGAGAAACGGTGAGGCACCATCTTTGGTGACGAACCGAGAACGAGCATGGCAATCATACTCAAGCATAGACGGACATTATAAAGCTACAACTCCTGACTTCATCGTTGAGCGATACACCTTCATAACTGATTGCGTCTGATGTGGGGCTCAATCACCTGTGATTCTCGGTCTTCTTTGGTAGTGATTAGGATCCGCAGTACCGACACAGCACTACGCTCAGAGGATTCTGGTTCTTAGGCTTTATTTAATGGCGCAGCTCCAACAGGCAATTTTCCAAGAGGATAATGCCGCCTACATACAGCACGGACTTTAAAAGATTACCTTCGTGCTGCTGAAACCATTCCTTCACTAGTCCGGTTTCCAGAATTGTCGTCTGTAGAACATATATCGAGCCAGCTGGGACAACAGCTTCAGCTATCAACGGGTCTGCAGCATCTGCAGCAACAGTTCCAATAACTATGGGACTATCTTGCACAAGATATTGTTGGATGACTGTGTTTCTATGCTTAACCGTATCCCCGTATGTACACACAATAGAGATGGCGCAACAATGTATTAAAGAGCATTGAAGTGTACGATTTTTCCCGAATAAACGGCCCATTAATTTTTATACTCAAGTAAGGTATTTGTATCACCGTTCCTTTCATCTGCGCGAAGTTCCGTTTTATTTAGATTTTTGAAGGTTCCCGCAATTTGTATAGTACTGAGGATACCGTAATATACTAATTTTCAGGTTTCTTGGAATATTTTCGGTGTACCATCCTAATTTCACATAATAGAGCAAATTTTTAAAACTAAGTATTGAAAACCTGATTTATCAGTAAAAAATTTTACTTAAAGAAGCGTTGTTTATATCCTGTTATTATGCTTACTTGCGTTATATTCCTCAAATCTATGAGCGAACGAAAGTAAATTCTGTGACAGAATTCGTCTGGGCGTTCATTANTACTTGCGTTATATTCCTCAAATCTATGAGCGAACGAAAGTAAATTCTGTGACAGAATTCGTCTGGGCGTTCATTACAGACTGCAATTGTTCTGTGATTAATACTGATGCACTAGACACACCTTGGCAATGCAATGCCAATTCACTTATAACTGAAATTCCAGGAAATGTTGCAGTGCTCTTGAAAACATTACGCCAACATAACAATCTCATTCATTTACTCATACATTTAGTTCTTTCGCTTGGACATTCATGCAAACATTCATTCATTTATTAAATCAAGCGGTTTTAAAAAATTGTAAGTAGTTTGAATTAAAATGGAAATTAATAACTCTTACTTTGTACTAACTAAAGACATATTTAGCAACTTGGCATGACATGTTGGAGTTCTGTATGCATTTTAAATTATTGTTTATATATTACAGTCATAAAGAAAAATATTGGAAACTTCGAAAATTAATTTCAACGTTACTTGTCAGAGACGACATGAGAGCCGATTTTAATTACTTCGCTTGATTTGAAGCTTCTTCAATGTTACCGACATGCGTGGCGTGTCTGACGTGAACGCCAAACTACGTTTGAATTTCGTGTAAGATATGGACTTTTTTACAGATTTAATATTTAATGTTATGTTATGTTTAGTTTGCGATCCACCTTGCGATAAGCCTTTCGGCATGTTTGCAATATATGATCTGTTGCACAAGAAAATTTACAACTAACATACATGCGTAATGCTGTATACGTCATGAATGTGCGTACAGTAATTTTTGATTACTTTATCCTGGATACACTTCACCTAGCTTACAGAGACTTCGACATCAAGGGGCAGCTGTAGCGGTGTGCAACGTTGCATAACTTCATAGTTACAACAGTTGCAATAATTGGATTTGTTAAAGACATTTTCTGTAATACGCGTGTCGTGAGTATGATTCTTTCTAAGTGCTGTCCCCAGAGATAACGTCGTCACTTTTATGCCAAATATTGTGAAAAAAAGTACAAACATTTTGTGTCCCAGTACCAGTAGCGAAATTATTGTTTCTCTCTGAATACTCTGGGGATTTCTAATCTTGAGGAATAGACTTATCAACGATCCACTTTCGTGTACATTCTTTAAAGTATTACCTGAAATTGTGGGGAAGTAGAACGATATTTATTCCACCGCTGAAGAGATTCAAGGCCAACTACTTCACTCGTGTCACGACGAAGGCGTAAACATTTCGAAAGATTTTGACGGCCTTCTTCCCCTTGGTGAGCTATAAATCGTTAGAAAGACGTAGAAAAGAGGCGAGCTCACATTGAAACATGCAATTTCTGCATATATGTCCCTTGGGTTGCCATTGTCTACAAATATTCAATTTTCCCACCTCATAAATAAAAACACGCACGATTCTGTGAATGGAAATGTGCTTCATAAACAACAAAGAACCAAGAAACCGAGCAGAGAAAAAAAAAACATAATGTAGTTTTATTCTTTACAGAAATAATCTGTTTATATCTGGTATTGCCAAGAATTCGCACAATAGAAACTCTTTCATCTCCAACTTCCCTGGCTTTGCTTATGGTTAATACTAAAACATTNTACTTGCGTTATATTCCTCAAATCTATGAGCGAACGAAAGTAAATTCTGTGACAGAATTCGTCTGGGCGTTCATTTCAGACTGCAATTGTTCTGTGATTAATACTGATGCACTAGACAGACCTTGGCAATGCAATGCCAATTCACTTATAACTGAAATTCCAGGAAATGTTGCAGTGCTCTTGAAAACATTACGCCAACATAACAATCTCATTCATTTACTCATACATTTAGTTCTTTCGCTTGGACATTCATTCAAACATTCATTCATTCATTAAATCAAGCGGTTTTAAAAAATTGTAAGTAGTTTTAATTAAAATGGAAATTAATAACTCTTAGTTTGTACTAACTAAAGACATATTTAGCAACTTGGCATGACATGTTGGAGTTGTGTATGCATTTTAAATTATTGTTTATATATTACAGTCATAAAGAAAAATATTGGAAACATCGAAAATTAATTTCAACGTTACTTGTCAGAGACGACATGAGAGCCGATTTTAATTACTTCGCTTGATTTGAAGTTTCTTCAATGTTACCGACATGCGTGGCGTATCTGACGTGAACACCAAACTCCGCTGTAAGGGGTTTTGCGTTTGAATTTCGTGTAAGATATGGACTTTTTTACAGATTTAATATTTAATGTAAGGTTATGTTTAGTTTGCGATCCACCTTGCGATAAGCCATTCGGCATGTTTGCAATATATGAACTGTTGCACAAGAAAATTTACAACTAACATACATGCGTAATGCTGTATACGTCATGAATGTGCGTACAGTAATTTTTGATTACTTTATCCTGGATACACTTCACCTAGCTTACAGAGACTTCGACATCAAGGGGCAGCTGTAGCGGTGTGCAACGTTGCATAACTTCATAGTTACAACAGTTGCAATAATTGGATTTGTTAAAGACATTTTCAGTATTACGCGTGTCGTGAGTATGATTCTTTCTAAGTGCTGTCCCCAGAGATAATGTCGTCACTTTTATGCCAAATATTGTGAAAAAAAGTACAAACATTTTGTGTCCCAGTACCAGTAGCGAAATTATTGTTTCTCTCTGAATACTCTGGGGACTTCTAATCTTGAGGAATAAACTTATCAACGATCCACTTTCGTGTACATTCTTTAAAGTTTTACCTGAAATTGTGGGGAAGTAGAACGATATTTATTCCACCGCTGAAGAGATTCAAGGCCAACTACTTCACTCGTGTCACGACGAAGGCGTAAACATTTCGAAAGATTTTGACGGCCTTCTTCCCCTTGGTGAGCTATAAATCGTTAGAAAGACGTAGAAAAGAGGCGAGCTCACATTGAAACATGCAATTTCTGCATATATGTCCCTTGGGTTGCCATTGTCTACAAATATTCAATTTTCCCACCTCATAAATAAAAACACGCACGATTCTGTGAATTGAAATGTGCTTCATAAACAACAAAGAACCAAGAAACCGAGCAGAGAAAAAAAAAACACAATGTAGTTTTATTCTTTACAGAAATAATCTGTTTATATCTGGTATTGCCAAGAATTCGCACAATAGAAACTCTTTCATCTCCAACTTCCCTGGCTTTGCTTATGGTTAATACTAAAACATTCAGGCGGCAAATATAAGCATAACATGAAAGAGCTGCTTTGAAATGAAGAAAATGGACAATGCAATGCGTACATTCCTCTTGAATACGAAATATATACGTATCAAGAACGACAACCTAGCAATAGCCCGGTGCTTATAGCGATAATACCTTTCCAAATTTGAGGTAACATCTCCAAATAAAGTGGTGACTTTTAGGAATAAATTCTGGCTAGAAAAATAAATGGTTCAAATATTTAAAAAAATTGTAAACCGAATAGTTATTAAGAGCAAAAGTGCAATAAAATGCTTCGACAATGCAACCAGTTTACTCGTACATAAAATTGTGAACGACTTTGGAGTATTCAGTAATTGACACCTGCTATAACGTTCGTATTCCATGGTTACATTTCAGAAACATTTTGATGTATTATTGTTAAGAACTATAATAATACAATCGAAACTAATTAAATTCGAACTAAATTCTTTTTGGTTTCAATTCGCTAATTTTTTAAAAATTAGAATTTGCTGATTTTATATTTTTGGGTTACAAAGAACCATGAACATAACTTTCTCGCAGAAGTTAACGTTACTTATAATTAGAACAAAATCTATGGGTTTTACTTTATATTATATCTGTTCAGTGCAGAGCCTTCAATTTTATATCACCAATACTGAGTGTAAAAACATAAAAATAAAATAGCTTTCATATATTTTGTATAAAAAAGAGTGACTTTAGTATATAAACAGTGTGTTCACAGTCAGCAAGTCCATGTACAAATTAACTGTAGTAAAACATCATCAGTAGAATAAATAGCATTATTAATTCAATGTGTAAATAACGTTCGAATATTCTATTTAAAAAAATGTCCCCGATTAACAGTACCGGCTCGGAGTTAATTATAACCTAATAGCATTTTTCACGTAGCGATATGGACACAAAATTTATCACAGACAAGGCCGGCGTTTCAACAGAAACTTCCGAACAGAAATTACAGTGTCTTAAAAATGTAGCAAGTTAAACAAACCCATAATTTAAACTTCTAAATACGAGAGGCCCACAGGGGTTACGGTAAAAGCAACTACTGCATAATGGATATCGTGTATGTCAGACCAGCCTTCCACTGAGATAAAGATTCCAACTGCGTTAATTTTAATAACATTAAATATCAATTTCAGTCTACTAAAGCAGAAAGTGATATTTTCATAAAAACTAAATCTCTTTCAGTTATTCGGCTGCGGTGTTGTGGTGGTCAGACTACTCGCCTCCCACCAAGGTGAACCGGGTTCGATTCCCGGCGGGGTCGCTCTTCGGATTTTCGCACGGGGGAATCGTGCAGAATGATGTCACTGGTCGGCGGGATTTCTCGAGGATCTCCCGTTTCCCCCGCCCTTGCATTCTGCCACCTTGCATTCTCACCTCGTTTCACCCTCATCGGCTTTCAAAACACCGGAAACCTCACATCATCACATGACTTTTAGTTATTCTGATAATCGCAATGAACAAACATGAAGAGCGTTAGTTTGTGGGTGCCACAAATCTTCCTCAATGTCGTCGTCTGGCTAAGCCCCCAAGACGGAATACAGACGTTCTACCATATAGATGTAATTTCAGAACTCATCAGTATTTTTGAGCGTCGTTAGCTTACAACTAGCATTTAAAGAATTTTTCCATGTCCGTATCTAATTTTCCGTTTTCTCTTTCCGTTTCTGATGTATATTTTTGTAAAGTGAAAAAAAGGTTCAAACGAGTGCTTTGCAATCATTTTTACATACGAAACTTCAGGTACAGGCTGCTTAACATAGCAAAAGAACATAATTACGCATTTGTCTTCATTATTAAACCATAAAATAATGGGGTCGCCACTAAAAGTAATTTGAGTCGAGTCGAGGAGAAAAAGACAGCACTTCCGTTTAGTGTCTTGCGCGTAAAGGCGATCAGACATTCGATGCGTACACCCAAGTCACCTCTAACACTCCAGCGCTTCTAGACCTCGGACGCACAAAATCCCTCCAGCCAGACATCGTTCGTGGGAGTAATCACTTGCAGTGCGCGTTGAGGCATCGCGCTCACGCCGCGAGAAAGTTGAAATGTTATCGCCTAAACATCCCACACGTTTAATAGTTTCCGAGCACCGAGTCAATACGTTAGGAGTTTCCTGGAGTCATCGAGCCGACATTATTTCGTGGGAACTCACTTGGTGGCAAGGTGGACTTAAAGAACTTGTTCTTATGCTGTGCTACCATGATTGGACTGATCTTCTTTAGACACGTCCTGTGTAGCTGTGTGCCAAGAATAAACAGGAATGAGCCGCTTGAATATGTCGTGAACAAGCCAGCGCCAAAGAATATTTAAGAACGCATGAACGAAACGGCTAAGTGTATCACGNGCTTGAATATGTCGTGAACAAGCCAGCGCCAAAGAATATTTAAGAACGCATGAACGAAACGGCTAAGTGTATCACGAGCTTCAGCCACACGTGCCAACATAATAATCTCACTGGTTAGAAAGAGGGAGGAACATCGTCCGCCAATCAGAACTTGGAGATAAACTTTCTAATGGGCACGACTTCCGCATAATATAACAGCCAATTAGACACGAGGCCTGTTTCAAGAGCTTCTCGTAGCTAATAAGCGACCGGGCACGTTTGTTAGAGATGGCAGCAGATTAAAATTTACCGCATTTGATCTCAAGATTTTGCTTTGTAAGGGCTCTTAACGTCGAAGTCTTGAGAGCTGATAAGGGTGAAGTGAGGAGAGTATGGAGCAACGCCGGAATGAAGGGGTGATAAGAAACAGAAGGCCCCCGAAAAAACCCGCCGACCCATAGTCCGGCACGATTCCCACTAGCGAAAATCCGGGAACGATCCTTCTGGGAATCGAATCCGGTACGCCTAGGGGGGAGTGATTATTCTAACCACTACACCACCGTGGCCCCTATAACTAAGGAACTGCCATTAAATTTCACTTCTGTATTTGTTTGGCGACGCTGTATAGGCCTCGCATTGAGGTTGCCGTTAACAAAGAAGCGATACTGNTTGAGGTTGCCGTTAACAAAGAAGCGATACTGGTTGGATTATACGGACAGCTGTGAAGTATGGCGTACTGTTAAATCAATTATCGAAATACCTAAAGCACTAATAATCGCATTAACCTGCATGTGTATAATATTACGACGTATGCCTTAACAAAACCAAATTCATCGACACACGAAAGCATTAGCAATTATACTTCTCCCTNTATAATATTACGACGTATGCCTTAACAAAACCAAATTCATCGACACACGAAAGCATTAGCAATTATACTTCTCCCTTAATACGTACAATACAGTAGTTCTGCGAAGACAGCTGGAATTATGCCATCTCTGGACCAGTGACCAATCACAATATTTCTTCAGTCTAGTTAATATGTAGCTAAAGTGAACAAAATTTGGAAATGCACTAATTGTGTTTTTTTAAGAATATGTGATATTAAATGTAAAATACTTTAGTACTTACTCAAAAAATGATAAGATTTCGAGACTTTTGCAAAGTTGTGAATATTGAAAACCTGAACAACGGTTATTTGTTTTTGGACTGCTATAGTTTTAAAATAAATACATCATTTCCGGTTGATATCGCCTCAGTTACTGAACCCTCAAATTTTTCCACATTAATTTGGACAGTATCATAGTCGTGTTGACCCACTGTTACGGTATGACAAATATCCATGAGATGGAAGTAAGCTGGTGCTTAGTGGGGCCGGCCCGCTGCAATATTCAAGGTATATGTCAGATAAGTGAACGGATTAGGTGAGACGAGAGATTTTGATGGAGATGCAATGGAATTCAGAGGTGGGGGAAACAGGATCATTCGGAGGAAAGCCACCGGCCACTGGCTACGTTCGCCATGGTGGAAGGCGGGGTTTGCAAACTGCTTAGGCACTGAGATACATCGTCTCTAGGGCACTTTATAAAAAGGTCTGGGGTAAGAGAGTGTGCCATTATTACATTTGTCTCATTGCCATACAGTACAACGAATTTGGCTTTACTAGATTTGCTGATATTAATACCAGTTTTGTATCATTTCATCAGATTTGAAAAGCACTCTGATGAAATGCCGCATATTCATTTTTGAACTGAGATTGTCGCGAGGAGTGATGTAAAATACCAGGACAGGTGTCATCGGTCACTCGTCATTGGCCGATCGCTCAATGTACAGTGTGTGATGAATAGACGAATAGTATCTCGATACGTCACTAAGGCAGATGTGAACCCACAACACAATGAGCCTCTAATTTACACTGCAATTATCCGTTGAATTTCCGGCTGTGTAGGGCCAGACATTTCAGTCTTTAGGACCCATTTGTGGTCAAATATAAGATGGTCAAAAAGTAAATTCTGGGAGTTTTTTTTTAATGAAATAAATCCATAAATTATGGTAATGTGTCAGTAGTAGAAACCATATTTAATTGTTGGTGAAAGCTTTAGGGTGGTAAAATGACAAAATTCAAACTGGTCATATTCATTAAATATCAGCTTTGCTTATGGGGGCCATTACTGCGTAGGCAACAGTTCTTGCTGCATGAGAGTAATGAGATTAACTCAGTGTTGTTCATGATATTGATCACACCGTCCTAAAACATATACTATTCTGAACCACACTACCTTAATTACTACCATTATATTTTATTATAGGGCTGATAGGAGTACACTGTTTTAATGCAAAGGATTGTTTGGAAACTAGTTGTCAAGATTATTTTTTTAAGAATGCAAGTAAAGTAGAGAAAAAAGAATGCAAGTAAAGTAGAGCAAATGTTGTAGTGTGTTCGCGGTTTCTTCACACTTTCGAATCAATACTTTGTTGTTTTTTCCTAAATATGTATTGTATAACACGCGTTTTACATTTATGTTAAAAATAAACACACCTTATTTTTTATTAAATTTAACTATTACTTACATCTTATCTATAATNGTTTTACATTTATGTTAAAAATAAACACACCTTATTTTTTATTAAATTTAACTATTACTTACATCTTATCTATAATTCATAATAATTTAATTATAATTAATATTAATAGAAAAATGGAGGAAATAGGGGTGTTGGCAATGCCTAGTAGGAAATTTTTCTTACGCAAAATAGTATTACACTGAGTGCGCACGAATGCGGTGCGCTGGGCCTTTGGTGTAATTTCCCACTCTGTAGTGTGGAAAACCGAAGTTGAATTTTGACAAGCAAGTGCTGAAGAAATGAAATTTTTATTGCAAATTGGTACACACAAAATAATTTGTGTCTCTGACACAAGATAGTACTGTAAATACCCAATATATTAATTGCAGTAATGCAAGACAATAATTGAAAACAAGTCTCAAAAAAATGGTTTATAAAACGTACAAAAACATTCGACTCTATGGGTAACGTGTTCTCGATGCCATCTACAACGAGAGACGTGAGAGTGGCGGGGCGTACTCACATCTGACGTTCAGGAAGTAGCCAATGGAGCTGAAGTCGCCCTGGGGGTGGCGGCACGTGCACTTGTACCAGCCGCTGTGCTCGCGGCGGATCGTCGAGAAGTTCAGGGAGCCGTCGGCAGACTGCGCGACGGGCGTTGCGCCGTCGTCTGCAACACGGCAAACACAAACAAAACCCTCACAACACCAACACAATACGTTTTTATATANGGCGTTGCGCCGTCGTCTGCAACACGGCAAACACAAACAAAACCCTCACAACACCAACACAATACGTTTTTATATAATGTTAAATTTTGTTTTCCTCTATCGTAACCATTTATTGATCGAATCAATTAATAGTGATTAAAAAGGAAAACATATACACATAAGTTTTAAAGGGTCCGTCCACCTGACTTTNGGCGTTGCGCCGTCGTCTGCAACACGGCAAACACAAACAAAACCCTCACAACACCAACACAATACGTTTTTATATTATGTTAAATTTTGTTTTCCTCTATCGTAACCATTTACTNATACGTTTTTATATTATGTTAAATTTTGTTTTCCTCTATCGTAACCATTTACTGATCGAATCAATTAATAGTGATTAAAAAGGAAAACATATACACATAAGTTTTAAAGGGTCCGTCCACCTGGCTTTAAAATGCGTCACAGCATGTTTGTTGTACGTCGTTTTATTGTACGAAACACGACACTTTCCCCTGTTATATGTATTTAAGAAAGGAAATAAAAACCCACCCCAGACAAGAACGAAATAGTACTTTAAAGATGTAACTCGTGCTACGAAAATAACTTGGAGTCCCCCAAAGTCGTTAAAAACGGCTTTTTCCAACTTCTGTATCTTAAAACATACGACCCGGAAACGAGCGCAACTACGATGGGGACCTAGATTCAACTTTGCTTTATACTTTCCACGGTTAAAAAGATAATTTAGTCACCCTTTAAAGGGCCATAGGTAATTAAAACACGGCGAGAACATCACACGCCAGTTCAGAGCATTGTGCGCGTAGCGGCAATGTACACGTGGCAGTGTCGCAATTAGAGACCTATTGTTCCTACAAACTTGAACCTCAAACGGGGAAAACAGCTCCATGTAGACAATCCCCTTAAGATCGAACTGTTAAACATGAAGTAAAACATTTTAATAAAATTAATTATATCGAATAGATGGGTAATTTGAGGTCCATGTCCAAAATCAATTGCATTTTTTCCTTTGCAAGAAATTATCACCAAAGGGTACTATAAACATTTTACATAAATAATGACATAGCAGTCATGTCACTTGGGAAAAATGGCAGACAATAGAGGGTTGATTTACCAATATTTAAATACTTCTAAAATGAAACTTTTGTAATAATCTCAAAGATAACCAATATAACTACAGTAATTTTAGTAGTATATAATAAAAATAAATGCATTTATTATTTAACATATAATTATTTAATTCCCAACCAAGCAACACGTTTTTTTTAAGTTGTGTAGGGATACAAGTAAGGAAAGACCTTGAAGTTAAACACAATAATTTTGTTACAATTCAATGCTTCTATTTTGCAAACATTTCGAGACCATAAATCAAGCCCTTAGCAACGATAATTTATGCATTTTAATGTGAATTAACCATGGGTTGAAAGATATATTTAGTACGGCTTCCAGAAGAGCTCAATTAACTGTTAACTTTGCATAATAGCTGGGACGATTCCAAAACGGGAGATATATCACTCATTTCGCTTTTCTAACAAGAGAACTCGAAAAATAAGAGGCGCGAGAAGTATAATCTACAATCACTACCATAAAAATGTATGCACCCAACTGAAATTATTTGCTAACCTTAAAACTCGGCAAACAGGTACAGTGATAGATGGTATTCAGACGATTAAAGTTCCGTGCAATGGCGCATGCATGTATGTCGTACAAGGGTGCTGCCATCGCTTATAGTGTGGGATATAAAAACAGTCATCTGAACAGCGAATACGATGACATTCACACGACACTTGCTAGGAGTAGTAATCAAAGTGCACGGATACTTTGTGTTTCAACTGCACTGGAACATGTTTGAAAAACACGTTTTTCCATGAAACTATTCAAAATGTGTACAAAGCGTTCATCTACGAAAAGAACATTCTCTTCAGGCGAGGCCTGTTCAGTGTTTTCAAGACTTCACGCCCATAACAGACGCAATTTAAGAGCACTCCAACATTGCTACACACAGCTTTTTCAAAACGCTGTGTCACAAAATGCACGTGCCAAATACAAAATGAAAACATCTAAGTACCTACACTGGAGAGCCAAAAAAACTGGCANCTCCAACATTGCTACACACAGCTTTTTCAAAACGCTGTGTCACAAAATGCACGTGCCAAATACAAAATGAAAACATTTAAGTACCTACACTGGAGAGCCAAAAAAACTGGCATAGGCGTGCGTATGCAAATAACAGAGGCATGGAACCAATCACAGTAACGCTAAACGGTCGGCAGCGCTTATATAAGACAACAAGCGTCTGGTATAGTTGCTAGATCGGTTAGTACTGCTACAATGGTACGTTATCAAGATTTAAGTGAGATTGAACGTAGTTGTGTTATATTCGGCGCACGAGAGATGGGACACAGCATCTCCAAGGTAGCGATACAATTGGCATTTTCGGGTACGACCATTTCAGGAGTGTACCGTGAATATCGCGGATCCGGTAAGACATCAAATCTTCGACATCGCTGCGGCCGGAAAAATATCATGAACGAACGGAACAAACACCGACTGACGAGAATCATTAAACGTGACAGACGTGCAACCCTTTCTCAAATTGGCGCAGATTTCAATGCTGGGGCATCAACACGTGCCAGAGTGCGAACTATTCAACGGATCATCATTGATGTGGGTTTTCGGAGCCGAAGGCCCACTCGTGTACCGTTATTGACTGCACGATNACTATTCAACGGATCATCATTGATGTGGGTTTTCGGAGCCGAAGGCCCACTCGTGTACCGTTATTGACTGCACGAAGCTTTACGCCTCACCTGGGCCCACCAACAACGTCATTGGACTGTTGATGACTGGAAATACGTTGCCTCGTCTGACGAGTCTTGTTTCCAATTGTATCTGGTGGATGGACGTGTACGGTTATGGAGACATCCCCATGAATCCATGGACTCTACTTGTCCATAAGGGACTGCTCAAGCTGGTGAAGGCTAGGCTCTAGCGTGATATGGAGTGTGCAGTTGGCGTGAAATGGGACCCCTGATACGTCTAGATACGACTCTGGCAGGTGACAGATACGTAAGCATCCTGTCCGATCACCTGCACCCATTCATGTACATTGTGCATTTCGACGGACGTGGACAATTCCAGCAGGACAATGAAACACCCCACACGTCGAGAGTTGCTACCGAGTGGCTCCAGGAACACTCTCCTGACTTTAGACACTTCCATTGACCACCTAAATCACCAGACATGAACATTATTGAGCAAATATGGGATGCCTTGCAACGTGCTGTTCAGATGAAATCTCCACCGCCTCGCACTCTTATGAATTTGTGGACTGTCCTGCAGGATTCATGGTGTAAATTACCTCCTGCATACCTTCAGACATTAGTCGAGTCCATGCCACGTCATCTTGCGCACGTCTGCGTGATCGCGGGAGCCCTACACGATATTAGGCAGGTGTACCAGTTTTTTGGCTCTTCAGTGTATATATATATATATATATAAATAACACGTGTAAATAAGAATGTTTCCTCAGTTATTACTTGAAGGACGAATTATACAAGAAAACGAAATTTTATACGTCTCCTCTATGCATATTTTAAAACTCAACGTGTGTCTCCGCATGTCTGTCTGTCTCTTTTTGCACTTATCACTCGAGAACCACGTATCCAATTTACGTGTTTTTTTAAATTCATAGCTATATTCTCTGGCCAGATTTTAGTATATGTATGGTTACGTAAAAACACACACGGAATAAGCAGTGAAGATAATAGTGAATCAAGTAGGAAAAACGTTTGCCACCAGCGCGCTCTCTTTCAATACGCTGTCTAAACTGTTAAAAATTGGAACAATATTATGTAGTAATGAATTTTGTAGAATAAACAGACCTAAAAAAAAAATTCCACGGTTTTATATATATATCTATAACAGATAAATAATAAGCGTTTTTATCATTTAATTCACAAGCAACATTCAATGACGAAGTGTTTCCTCTTGCACTAATTGAAATTTTGAAA
This sequence comes from Clitarchus hookeri, assembly GCA_002778355.1. Taxonomy (NCBI): domain Eukaryota; kingdom Metazoa; phylum Arthropoda; class Insecta; order Phasmatodea; family Phasmatidae; genus Clitarchus; species Clitarchus hookeri. The sequence continues at coordinate 126,384 of NQII01003966.1, forward strand.
TCAAGTGCAGACATTGTCAGGAAAAAGTATAAAAACCATGGGCCTACTAATACCAGATAACATAGTAGATTCAACCGTTAACAATGACTACATCAGGGAAACTTCATATAATAGATAAGAATTGCACACTACCGCAACGCTTATTAGTATAGAAGATTAACACTTACTAACATTCAACTTTATTAAAAAAAAACCAAAACACTATTCTGTAGTCCACGCGAGCGGAGCTGCGGGCTCAGCTAGCGACTTATAAACAAAGCGAATCGTCACTTGGAGCATTAATGATGAAGAGCCACTAATTAGGTAACACTTCCGATATAATCTGCTGTGTTAGAAACCAAGTGTGCTTAAGACGAGCCATCCGCTTAGTCAGACAAGTTCCATTGATAGAACCGATAGAACAACTTTAAAATCTAAAAGGACTCATTACTTTTTCTTGCTCTTAAGCCTGTTATGCAAGATTGTTTATCCAAATATATAATGAAGTCTACCAAACATGAATCTGTAAAAACAGTCTTTTCATTTGAACGCGGTTATCATACGAAATTGTTTAATTCATTACTCTTTAAAGTTTATTCCAAATAAGAGTAGCATAGTTTACATGGGTGCGTGGAGAAAACTTAACATTTCGTATTTTATCATTAAGCTTGTGTGCGGTATTGCAGATTTGCAAAAAAAAAAAAATGAAGTGCACGAATGGAATACACCACTGTTTGCAAGAATGTGTATAAGTTACACAGTCAGATCCAAACTGATATTTTATACAACAATTTTACCAAACATTTTTATATTATATCAATTTGCGCCTGCACAAAATAACCAACATATATATATTAATATAATTTAATTTATGTAAATGTTATGTTAATACAGTTCTGGACAGGTCGTATGTATTCTGTTTGAACCGATCATAAAATAATAAATTAAAACGAACATAACATGAAACAATTTTGTCCAAGACGGGAAGCAACATTTGAACCCTGTCTGTATTTAGAGTACGAATAAGATGAAGGCAAAAATTACCTTTTTACTGCGGACTCTGCGAACTCATATGCACAATACCTAGCTAGAAATGCGGTCCAAGATGGCAGCTGAATACAGTCTTAACGATTGGGAATGTTGCCCAAACAACATAAATTGTACGACATTTATATTTTACCTTATGTTCTGCGCATTAGAATGCAGGAAAATAAATTACGGTATGGTTTACTAATGCAATAGACAAGAAATTTCACTGCTGAAAAAAAATTTGAGGGACAGGACTTTGTTCGAATGTAGCATTTAACCAGGTACTGATTAAACTATGACTATTTTTTAGGTTTGGTTCCGACATGGTGTTGAAAGACAAGCAGACTATGAAATTAACCATTAGTAATTCCCTCTACGATATTGTGAAATATATTGCGTTATGTGAAAAACTAAAGTGTACGATCAATGAGTCACGTAGTCTTACACCGAAATCTAGTGTCTGCGAGTAATAAACTCATATTTGTAGAGTTTGTGTACGTTCAGTCAGTCCCAATGCAATACCTAATGGCAGCGGAATCTGTTCGTGCAATCATACTGCTGCAGGAAGGATCGACTATTCGTGCATTGGCTGGAGAACGCAATGCGGCGAAATCTGTGGTTGGTAGTCGGTGGAATTTATTCAAGGAAACTGGAATGTACTCTAGGAGAGCAGGCCAGGGTATAAAAAGGGAACCGTAGGCCATAGACGAACGTTATGTGGTCAACTGTGCACTTTCGAAGGCGCAGTGTTATTGCTAGTGATGACCAAAATGATCTGAGGTCAGAAACTGGTGCAAATTCCAGTGACTTAACAGTTCAGAACAGGCATATATAAGCATGCTTAACGTCACGAAGGCCTCATAAAGGCCTGTGATTAGCACCTCGTGGCAAGACAGATCGGCTGAAATTTGCACAGGCGCATTGGAACTGGCAACTCCGACTGTGGCGCAATGTGCTCTTCACAGATGAATCGCGCTTTTGCCTAACACAGTGTGATGGTCTACTGCGGGTGTATAGTTTTTGGAGAGAGCATTATACAGACGCAGCAGTTCAGTAACGGGACATGTTTGGCGCTGGGTCTAACATGATGTGGGGTGGCATGACTGTCGACGGCCAAATGGGCCACGTGGTAATACGATACGGACTTCTTGCTGCTAGGTACACAGATGAAATTGTAGGCGGTCATGCTATGCCCATTGCAGTGGGAATGAGGCCCCAGTTTGTGCTAAGAGTGCATACAGCAGCCACCTCCAGAGTTGCCTTGAAGGAACTCCAGATTCAAAACATGGATTCCCCACTATGATTCCCGCGTGACTTCAATTCCATTAAGCACTTATGCGACAAGCTAGACCAAAGAGTTTGACGTCATCCTAGAGCCCCTTAGACAATTTAGGAACTTGCTGATGCTCTCATCGACGAATGGGTGAACATCCAAAAATCGGAAGTGCTTCGACTGACTAGATGTGTGCATCGAATGTCTGACGATATCATACTGGCATATGGGGGCCATACCAGATAATGAAGGGTTTCCTTATGGGATTGCCACATAAATGAGGCGTTGATTGAACATTGGTTTAGGATATAGAGTTTAATGTCCGCTTGCATTATCTGTGTATACATTAAGTCAAAAACAATATGTGTACTACTATTATGTAAAGGTTTGAATGGTCTACTGATACCTAATATAGATTTTTATTAGTTGACATTAGTTTACTTCTCTAAGATAAAGTGTTGTTGAAACAGCAAATACATACCCGCTGTGTACACAACTCGTGTAATAATATGTGTTCCAGATCTTGTCCCTTCTAATTGTTTTGAGCAGTGTATTTCTGGCTCTACATTTCAGAAGCAAAACACAAAGTTTAGATTTTATATAATAACTGTTTAGTTTGAAGTGTGCTGGAAACTTGTAGTTACCAAATACTTATTATTTCTCATTACTTTCAAGCAGCACTTGAATGTTATTAGAAAAAAATTGAGTTTAAGTATTATACTACATGACAATATGATATACTTTTTCCTCATTGGTTTACACATGTGGTTGAAAGAGCGGTAAGTATATTCTTACGTCTTTTTCATTGCTGATTTCATCTATTAGAATGAAACAGAGCTCCAGTTATTCATACTATATCAATACGTCGCCGTTAAAAGGGATTTAGGCCACAGTTGAGAGTAAGTTCTCGAACGTACCAGATGTGAATTTGACATTACTATCTTTAGAGGACAAACAATTTTTTCATTGTGTAGACTGACACACAACATCGTGACTATTACACCAGGATCAAACTTGTATTGATACAATATTTTGCCAGAATAAAAAAAACTACTGTTGCGCTAATGAATTGCGTTAATTTATTTAAACCAAATAAACCATTTCACAATAATTTAAGAGGTACATTCAACTAAGCTAATGTAAATATTATGACAGAGTCAAATCAATATTAAGTTTGTACTAACTAATAATTTGGTTACCTGGAACAGTCTGATATATATTATTACATTTGTTTTTGCGAAAACCAAATTAGCTTGGTCCAGTACATGCATATATTTGGTTTACTGAAAGATAATTGGGTCATATGAATGTCTTTATTCGAAAATGTAACAGTGTTTGTTATTGCATTTATTGATGGTTTATAATGGCTTAACCAATATTAACGAAATAATTTCAACTGGAAACAAAAAATGAAATCTCTAAAACTTGAAAACATTTACTTACCGACATGTACTGCAATAAACTTTATGTACATAATAATATAACTGGTCCATCAGCAAGAAATTTTGCTGAGTTCGCTAAGTAGCGTATGGTGTGGGAAAGATCTGGGTTCGAAGCTCGGTCATCCTTAGAACAAAACTTTTATTGGTTTTCAGAAACATTATTTAATTGCCTCTATACAAACAATTAATCTGTTTGCGCCAAACAAACCTTGTTTTATTCAACATAACCTTTTTCTCAGTGTACGGTTTCGCTCCTCCCCATACAGCTTAGAGTAAAAATCACCATTCTTTACTATTCTCCAGACCTCCTGTTTGTCAACACCATAGCCTGCTATAGCCTTCGTTTCCAAATAAAAAACTAAATACATCGTTATTAGGCTAACATTTTTTCATGTTTATGATATATACATTGAAATGAAATAATTTTTAATTAAGTATTCTCGGCATCTACCTTATATATTTTGAAGCTTCTAAATTTTCGTTTAAGATAGGTACATCGCAAACAACTTAGAAAGAGTATATCTCTTAAATATATTCCACAACTTTTCTGTGAAAAAAAAAGGGCACATTAAATAGTAGATACTAACATACATACAACGTTCATCTTAAACGTTGTGTGTAGAGGGATAACTAATCTGCAGTCGACCATCTATAATTGCCAACCGGTTAATGATTTTTAAACTAAAGGTTTAAATCTACGTAAAATATTTAAGTTGTGTCTGTAAATGTGAAAGTATGTTTGCCAAGAACCTGAACTGAAATTCTTAACTCTGTTAAATTTTAAACTAACTGTGCCCACGGCTCCGCTCGTGTGGTCTACAGAATTATTATTTAGGTTTTTTTTTTAAAATAAAATTGAATTGTACTTAGTGTTAATCTTCAATGCTCTATATATTTAAATGAGTGCAGTGAGAAAACTTTGTCATTATATGTTGCTTGTGAATTAAATGGTAAAAACGCTTATTAGTATTTCTCTGTTATAGATACATATATGCTACCACGGAGTTTTTTTAGGTATTTTTATTCTACACAATTCTTTACTACATGATATTGTTCGATCTTTAACGGTTTAGACGGCGTATTGAAAGATAGCGCACTGGCGCCAAACTTTTTTCCGACTTGATTCACTATTACCGTCACTGCTTATTCCTTATGTTACTTTACGTAACAAAATGTTACTAAAACCTGGCCAGAGAACATAGATATGAATTTTAAAAAAACATGTAAATCGTATACGTTATTCTCGAGTGATATGCGCACTAACAGATAGACAGGGAGACGTTGAGATTTATAATATGTATAGATTTGACAACGTATATGAAATTTTACGTTATACCAGGTAACAGACCAATATCCTAAAATTGCGATAAATTAAGAAAAATTGTAAAATGTTAGCATATTTTGGTGTTTTATGTTTAATTATATTTGGCTTTAGAAGATTTGCTGCGTCGATCTCTTTAAGAAAAGCTATTTTTAGTTTAAAATCGTAGGGAAATATGCTACTTAAAAATATTATTTATTCACAAAAAATATAATTACTTTTTTTTTTAAGAAACATAAATGTATGTGCACAAGCCTGCAGCATTTTTTAGAATTGGCCTACAGCGAGCTTCACCAGGGATAAAACGAGAATTTGCAAGACTTCGTGATATTGCTGGTAGAATAATATAAAGTTAATCTCTTTTAATTTTTCAAAATAAATAATACATATTTGCACAGCTAAAACATATTTAGGATAAAAAGAACTTATTGATATCTAGTAAAAAAATTTAGCTGGTAGATTTCCGCATTGTTTCCAACTCGTACATTATCTAACAATATAGCTTGTCATTAACAAAAACATGGTGTATACTACTGTTTTAGAGAAAAAACTCCAGATGAAATAACTACAGAGCATTCAAAAGACAAGGTTCTAGGTCAGAATCACGGGTAAGCAATGTCTATATGTGTTTTAAAGTGCAATATTTTCTAGTTAACTTTTAGCCTTCCAGCTTAAAGCAGAGAAATGTAGAAATAATCAAATAATAACTAACTACCATGACATGTTTTACCATAAAGGAAGAATATGTATATGAGAGTCATAAGGCTAGTGTCGTGGAACGAGGCTGCGTCGAGGTGGTGGGAAAAAGTGACTTACGAAGTAGAATAACATAGAAGTGGTTTTCTATTGCCTGCTATAACAAAAGATAAAGAAAAAACATCCAACAGTCAGTGCCGGGAACCTAACCCGATCTACGCGGGATGAGAGGCAGGGAACATTTCGTGAAATGCTAAAGATAAGTATGCATTACTGATACAGAAATGAAGGTCGGTAGTCAGTAGAATGATTATGGGGACCTTTGCACAAGTGGGCTGGAGGATCGGAGCATCGGAGCTGTTCAGGCTCTGTAATTCCGGTCCCCCGACAGCCATATTGTCCACCTTCTGGGAACCACGTGACCTTGACCTTTGCTACCGGTGACCTTTAACAACAAAATTCCAAAAAATCTTAAAAGTGGCAAAAAATAACTAATAAAAATTGAAAAATTCCAAAATATCTAAAAAAAAATTTATAAAAATAACATAAATTATTAAAAATTATAAAAAAATTATTTTTAAAATTTATTTTATAAAAACATTTTTAATTTATGCAGGTAGCCCACGCCCCATACTTCCATACTCATTCCGCCATCTTGGTAGGTGCAGTCCACCATATTTGTTGGTGCAGTCCACCATCTTGGTAAGCGTCACAGCCACCTGTCTACCATTTTAGTTTTTTTGTTTCTCGTTTGTTTATACATTACTGTAGTTTGTCTCTCACCTTTGTTCGACTGCCATAATGGATTTCATATGTCTTCATCACCTAGGTGGCACTAGTGTATTAATTTACGCACCAGGCGAGTTGTCGATTTGGCCACCAGACGGCAGCCATATTTGACTATCTGTCTTAAAGTATTAGTGGTGCTGTCAGCAAACTCCATGCAATATTCAATTTTCAACGATTAGGTGGTGTTAATTTCTTGATTTCACTGCCAGGTGAGCTGCCGGTACCCGCTCATTGTGACGATTTAGCCGCAAAGTGAGCTGTCGGCACTCTTATTTATAGTCATAAGAAAATCTGTAATTTTTCGTTACTATTAAATAAAAACATTTTTTCCAATCAGCAGTATACCTACAAGCATAAATTGTTAAATCGATATTTCGGGCTCTAACACAACTTTTAAACAAAATCTCGAAAACTGGTCTTTATATACGATTTTCTCCGTAAATCTTGAACGTGGCGTTATTCCATCGTGCTTCGTATCGACGGTAACACTATTAAAACGTTTATTTCGCGAGTCAATATATATCGGGGTCATGGGAGGCAATTTTTGCATGACACGGTCCCCGTCAATACTGCTGCCAAACACAATCGAAGTGACTCCACAATGTGCGGTGAGTATATTACGTGAATAAAACAGATTAAATTGAGTCATATTTGAGTAATTTTCCTAAGATTCTTCAGTGTATATCAGATTTCGTTCCGGCTTGAAAAGTTAATGAGTTCCTCCCTTCAAGAATTTTTTTTTTTTTTAAGGATGTAGTTGCATCGATGTTATGCCCGGAAAAATAGCTGGAGTTTTAAAAATAAAAATAAAGAATTCTCACAAAAAATGAAGTTTTCTGTTTTACAGCTTTGTCACGACAGAGAGAGAGAGTGGCTGAACCTAGCAGGTGTGATCTTGAGCGACAATAAGTGTAAAACGAGGCGTGTATGGGGCTTTAACGAATTGATGAGTCATTCTGATGTGTAGAGTGTAAAGCAAAGTTAAACCTATTAAATTTCATATCCATCTTATTTGATGTTTATGGGTTTTGTGTGTGTGTGCGTGTGTGTGTAAGCGCGCAATCGGCTGTTAAGCTATTTAACACTTAGTAGAAATGTCTCCAACGAGGAAATTTAATCGTTTCGAAACTTGATGGAAATCTGCCAGAATGGAGAATGAATGATGTCTGGTCCTGAGTATTCATTGCAGCACCAGGTAGGGCTTAATGTATCCTCGACAGCGGAGTTATTAAACATGGAACCGTCAGTACACACAATCATTATCAGAGGAAGGAATCGAACATGGCCTACGCCAAGGAACCATCCAAGCGTATCCCTGGTGCAATTTCGGGAAACCATGGAAAAAATTTCGAATCGAGATATTTGAGCCAAGAATAGTACCTGGGTCCTCCCGAATGCACGTACGGTGTTTTATTACAGCAGCGCTTCCTTACGTTTCATAGCAGCAGGAGCGAGACCCCGCCGTCACTGGGTGGTTACATATGAATGCATTTAGCCTCGCAATCATTTATGTGGATATCATTCCTGGTCGCTCTACCATCGAATTCTGCTACTGGGACATTGTATACCCAAGCGGGTAAACGGAAAAATGCGACATGAAGTGCTGGAAATTATCAAACTTTCCTCAATTGTACGAATATAGCTAGCAGTTGGTAAGCCGTTGCGGGTCTGGGATATGTGCCGTTTTTCACAGCAACCAATAAAAGCAAATAATCCTGACAACTTGAAAAAAAAAATGTCACCTACTTTTCTACAAGCACAAATTCCCTCACTATGGACCAGCATTCGCCCGCGCTGGTGTTTTTTTAAACTGATCTTATTCTTGAGGGGTTTTCATAAATGTTTGGCAAAAGGCTGACAATTTCTGCTGATGTTGCATCAAGGTCCATTTTTGGCGACGACCTGTGCGTTAAGCGTGGATGGTTATGTGGTGATGGCAACGAGTTTTTGGGATGTTGAAACGCATTTTTTCCTCCCATTCTTCGAATTAAACACTAGTGACTTTTTTCGTTGCGAATAATAATGCATCTGGCAATGACTCGCGATGCCAAAGCACGCGTGGTGGATAGAGAAACCAGAAAATTTTCTAACTGATTCGTGTGTTGAAGCATGCAAAATTGAGTGGGTAATATAGGATAGGAATCGTGTAATTTCCCATTATCATGTTAATTTCTCATATATGCTGTAAAATGCATGATTAGAGTTGTGAAAATTAACCGTGAACAGTCATATTGAAGTTTCCTTATATCCACACTGACGTACGGGAATGTACTCGAGCTTGCAATGTATTGAAAATTGTACCAAGCAGAAAATGTAAATTTTACTAGCTGTAAGCTGAATTTGGCGATTAAATATAATTTTATAAAGAATGCGTCTATAAATAACAGCAGGAGATGTGCCGACATATGTTAAAATCATGAAAATGACGGGGGGCTAATGTAAGTACGTGAAGAAATATAATAGACCTCTCGAAATGTCGTAAGCTGACGTCGAAGCTCAGACAAATGCTTCTGTTCTGCTCGGTTTTCTTAGGTCGTGTGGCGATCAAGTTTTAAAGCCATTTTCCATGTGAAATAGTTGTTAAATAAATAAGATAATATAATTTTACAGCTGTTTTTCTGCCGCCTGTGAAAAGGAATTCTGCATTTTCTCGCGGTTTATAGTACTCGAATTTTTTAAATTCGCATTACATATTTTCTCATTATTTCGTATGATTGCGTCTCGCTTACGTGCGAGGTCCTGAGAATATTAATTCTTCGTTCAGTTGTGTACTTTAAAAATGTAAATTGCCTTTTTAAAATTGAAAAAAAAGAACACGAGAAGTGTTAAGAGTTCGGTTGTTTATACAGCTGAACAGATTTTTTTCCAGTAAAACTTATTTTAAAAGAATTTTGGACTTTGCTTAATTAAACCAATTATTATGATCTGTTTTCGTTTGATGATCTGTCGATTCTACAATTTTCGTCTCGGAAATCTTTCTCGTTAGTGTTTAACTAAGTGACTCACGTAAAATAATAGTGTGGCTTTTCATTTTCTAAGTGCTGTACAAACTAAAATGATAAGAAAAATGTAAAATTTAGTTTTTTGAGACGGAACAAGTTGTTAGGGAAAACGGGAACGAGTACGAAAGGACTCGACCAAGAAACCATCCCGTAATTCACCTAAAATTATTTTAAAAAAAAATAATAATCTGCTGAACGAGTCGAGAACCGAACCCGGGTCCCCTGAACATGGGTTTTCCCTGGTGTTGACATGTGTGTGAAGATACCGTCTGTGTTTATAATAGCATGAATTAAAGTTTGTATATCTGAGAAATAAAATATGCTGTTGGAGCTCCAAGACCCGCCCACCCCCCTTTACCAACCATAGATCTCGTCAGAGTTCACAAGCGGTCAGTCTGCTAAGCTAAAGTCGAATTCAAAACCTGGTGCAGCGAGGCTGGACGTATGAGCGTGCTCAGAATACGACTCCACGTGTCTCTCGTTTACTTCTGTAATGGGACTTGTAGTCTTTAAGTACGCTTTTCTGTTAATAGTTTTTAATGCGTCTATCAGTCTCGCCTGCAATTGCGATATTTCGGTCTGTGTGTGTGTAGGTGTGTCAGTGCGTGTGCCTGTGTGTGTGTTTGACTTACGAGGAAGTGAAGGACCGTACAATTTTTTTTATTTTTTTATTTCTTAGTTTTACTGCATCACAGGGTATGTTTGGTTTCCCCGGAATTAAGAAAGCATTTATTACATTTGATTTTTATACGAAAAAAAAACCAAGGAGGAGTTCTAGCCATAATTTATTCACAGCATTACTTGTAGGTAGAATTAATTTTTTACATTCGAAAAGGTTTCACATAACTCAATAATTTCATGGGCTCTGTAATGCACTGGCTGCAATATGCCCAAATTTTTTAGCACTCATGAAGTCTTTCCTTAAATGTCTCGACAAGGTTAAAGATTGGTGAATTATAGTTGTATGCGCGTGTCTTTGCTGGAATTCGTTTTGTGGAATAATCTGCACGGTGGACTAGCATCTTAGCAATAAAACTATGTTTTAGTTCGCATAATTTATAAAGAGTGAATATTATTGACAGCTACGGTCGTAGAGTCCACACACGTATACATGCATATGTTCGCATGTCACTTTTCATTCAGTTTAAGTCACGTAGCAGTGTGTTTGCGACTCTGGGCGGTGTTGGATGGATAAAATAGGGGAGGGGGATAGTTACCGCGGATGGGATATGATAAATGGAGCGAGCGCACGAGAATGTATGAAAATACAAAAATTTTGTTTACCGATGGCACAGTTTTTTATGTTTATTTTCTATTTATGATGGGTGTACTTTAACGCTAGCGTCTTCTCTCGGTATGTAATTTTTTCCCTGCAAAATTTACTATAAGTTCATTATTTACGCGTATAAAATTTTTATATGGTGACAATGGGTGCTAGAAATATTGCCGCATGTGGAGAAACCATAGGGTATATTTTTCGCGCTGCCTAAATATTCTAATGAACTGATTTTAAACTTGGGAGGAAATATTTTTAATGATGAGTGTCCATGCCCTGATAAGGGGGAATGCACGAGCTACTTCCCTGTGCATATCGCATACTGCGGGGTAGCGAAGTGGTTTTATCTCTGTTTTCGAATTTTTCGAGTAATGATTACTTTACAGAAACATGCATAACGGATCCGTAAACAGCAAATAATTTTATCCGACATGAGTTTTAATCAAATGTTTTGCTGAGGAGGCAAGCATGTTGTTTAGAGGAGAAGGGGCACTGGGTGATTGATTTTTCGTTAATATTTACTCCGAAACGTGCTGTTTGTACACTTCCTTCTCGTGACGTATATTTACTGTATGGGGTTTTTACAGTAGATTCGTTACCTTGCCTTTCGATTCGAATACCTTCCTTTCGTTGAATAGGGTCAGTTTTACAAAGCTGCGTTCGAGCCATACATTAATTTTTTTTTGTTGGCGTGTTTATGTGGAGAGCCAACAGCGATGTTCTGCCTCATTCGCACTAATCATGTGCAAACATCCTTCGAATACACGTTATCGTTGTGGAAGCAAAGGTATTTAGACTGTGTTGGAATGCAGTTTGTAACTCCATAAAATCATTGTCATTAACCAACCTATGCCCTCCCACAATTCTTGGACGTGATGATCGCTGGCACGATGGTGGATACTCATCCTGAACACTTGGTATTGTGGGAATTACACTCGTACGCTGCGATGAAGGAGACTGTACACGACGGATTTTGGCAGGTGAAGGTCCAACAGCTACCAGGTTTTTAGCATGCCTCTGCAAGTTATCGCGCCTAGCAAATTCCATGCCATAGTTTCCACACTTATATGCCACTCTCTCTGCATTATTTGAACATCTATACTTGGTAGTGTTTTTGAGCACATTTGGTAAATGCAAACAAAGTCTTACAGTAGCGGCACGGGTACTGAGGTAACGTAATTGAAAATTAGGTCGATGGTATATATATATATATAAATAAAAAAAACTAAGTTTTAGTACCGTATTTTATGAGGTTACATATTCCTCGAGAGACTAGCTGGCCCGAATCGATACTCTAAACTTGAGCAGATGTTTAATTTCACGGGAATATATATGCGTATTACGTGCACTCTTAATAATATCCTGCAACCTTATTGAATTAAATATCTGAACTTACCAGTCAGAATGCTAAAAGACGAGGGGTGAGACAGCGATCTGTCACCCCTGGCATCAGACGAGAAACTGTGCTGAGGGACGACATTGTTCCCATGAAATACTTTCATCATACTTATACGCTCTTGCGGACATACTGAAAACAGAGCGGTAGTGATAAGGGTTTAAGCGGAGGTGAATAATCGGTCGGACTAAAGTTGAGGGGTAGCAGAATAAATACTTAATTCCAGCGGTAATTTAATTAGTATTAAAAGTAAAAATTTTTTTAGTCGGTCTAATTAAAGATTTAAATGCAAAAAAATATCGGTTGCTTGTAGGTATGCTGCTGTTTGGAAAAATAATATTTCAAAAATAGGAATGAAAAACTACCGATTTTCCTATGACTATAAATATGAGTGCCGACAGCTCACTTTGTGGCTAAATCGTCAGAATGAGCGCGGCAGCTCATTTGGTAGTGAAATCAATAAATTAACGACTCATATTAGTTGAAAACAGAATCTTACATGAAGGGTGCTGACAGCAGTACCTACACTTTAAAAATCATAATAAAATATGGCTGCCACCTGGTGGCTGAATCGGCAGCTTGCCTGGTGACGAAATCGAGTAAAAAGCACCACCTAGGGATTTGTAAATAGAATCCAGTATGGAGGCTGCTCACATCACGACCTATAAATAAGACATAAACAAATATGGTTGCCACCTGGTGGCTAAATCAACAACTCTACTGGTGGGTAAATTAATACCCTAGTATAACCTAGGTGATGACAACATATGAAATCCAAAATGGCAGTCGAAATTGAGAGGCAGACTTCAGAAATATATAAATAAATGCCAAACGAAAAACTAAGATGGCAGACGGTAGCTGTGACGCTTACCAATATGGCGGACTAGACCAGCCAATATGGTGGACTGCACTTACCAAGATGGTGGACTGCTCCTACCAAAATGTTGGACTTCTGAACCTTCCAAAATGGCGTTCGGAAACAAGATGGCGGACTGCACGTACTATGATGTCGGACTGCACCGACCAATATGGCAGAATGAATATTGTTGGAGGGAATGTGGGGAACCTTCGGAAATTTAAATCTTTTAAAACAATTTTTTTCATAATTTTTATTTTTAATTATTTATTTGAATAAAATTGTTGTCATTTTTTTATGGATTTTTTGGACAGGTTAAAGGTCACCGGGGTTAAAGATCATGATCAAGGTGACATGGCTCCAAGATGGCATTTGTGGACCGAAATGACAGAGCATGAACAACTCCGACGTATCGACCCCGACCCCTTTGCACTAAACTCCCCATAATCCTCTGGCCACTATCGTGATGAGGCAATTCAAACGGGCAACGTTCGAGAAACGCTTGTAACAAATCTTAACTAAATAGCAGTGTCAGAGGTCAAATTTTTTGGAACCCACTATAATTAGACGGTCCACTCACATTTAGGTTTATATGCATACCACGCGACGTAAGCCCTAGTAAAACAGCATTATCGCTAGGTGCTTGCTAGCTATGTGGAGTGAAGACCGGCGAAAGGAAATTATGTAAAATTTTCTAGGCTACGTTGAAATTATCTAAGGCTGGAGCAGAGGGCGTTAGTCACGCCCAAATCTCCGCTCGATCCTGTTTTAAGGCTTCTATAAAACTGCCATTTTATGGAGCCGGTGGCCGCTCGCAGTGTCGCGACATCCTTTCTCTTCAGGATTCCTGCAGATTTACTTTCCTTCCGCGCAGTGACTTTTGGGATAATGCCAGATTACCCCGGCAGCCAGGACCGAGTGGAATCTTATTGTTTCCCGGTGACGAGGAAAATATCACGGAAAATTGAAAATGAAAATGCTCTCACGTCAGTTTCCAGGAAACGAGGAGGAAAGGTTAAATAAATTTGGGTTCACAGATATTTCCTTCATACTTCAGCTAGTATTACACCTAATAAATATATTAAGTACATATTTACTAACATTTATACCTCGCGTGAAATAAGAATTAAAATTTTATTATACATAAAATTTCAGTGCCTATAAAATACTAAACATACCCATTCGAAATGTTTACAAAAATCAAATTATGGCTGTGTTTGCACAAANTTCAGCTAGTATTACACCTAATAAATATATTAAGTACATATTTACTAACATTTATACCTCGCGTGAAATAAGAATTAAAATTTTATTATACATAAAATTTTCAGTGCCTATAAAATACTAAACATACCCATTCGAAATGTTTACAAAAATCAAATTATGGCTGTGTTTGCACAAAGGTACATATCGCTACTAATGCTAAATAGGCCACCACTTTCCTTCAGCATAAATGTTTTACGTAAAATTTGATATAACGGTGATAAAGTCAGGGATAAAATAATTTTTGTGACATAGTTTTTTATAAATAAAACGCCGTAAATGTACAATCCCAAACGCATTATATTTGAAATCTTTCGTCCTGACACACATAACCTCAATGTTTCATCCCAAAGATACTTTTTTCATAGTGTTACAAGTTATCTTATATCGGACGTCAAACTTAAGAACTTCCCAAAACTGTTTTTGTTTTAATAAGAGTTTAGGTCAAAGCCTTGTTTGGGAATCCAAAGGAAGACATATTCCTTATGGAAATACGGTAGTCTGCCATTGACCTATGCCTCTTGAAGAGACGACACAAAATTAGTAATTAAAGTAGGAATAAACCTTTACCTTATAAAATATAACCATACGTATAATTTAAATTGGGACCTTTTCCCATCATTATGGCTTCCCCATAGCTGGACATTACTGATAAACGGTAAAGTAAAGTAAATAAAATTAACTTCTAAAAAATTAAAACGTTTATCGAAGTTTTGTATCGTCTGCTGTACATGAACACAAACATTTCAGAACGAGATAGAAGTTATTCCATGTTTTTTATGAAACTGTTATTTTGGTTTGTTAAGTTTTGATTAGTTCACGACAAATACTGGAGAATGTTTTACCTGCTACTACGCTAGAGAATATTAATTGTAAAGAAAATGATATTGTCAAAAGTCACGGATTAATAGTTAAGAGGATATTTTGCGATAAATTTGTTACGAATCCTTGAAATTTTACATAGATGTATATTTGAAAAAATATTGTGTATGATAAAGACACAAAATCAAAAAGTGTTAAGTAGTACCAAAAGACAAAACAAATGCATTCAATAAAAAAAATATGTAGTTTGTGGCAACTTTTTCGTACTTGGTTTTGTTTTTGTGGACCTCGCAGAAACCACCCAAGTGTTATTTTTCACACTTCCGTATAGTATTATTTTCGGTCGAAATATCATAAAATTAATATGTCTCCTTGTTTCTTCCTATATCATTAAGTCCTCGAGAGTTTGAAGTACGAAGTTCATTAAAATTAATTTATAAAACCGGACATATTTAATGAATCCAAATGAAAATTATTGGCACGAGACAAGGAGGGATGAACTGGACTTGTGCCAGATTTGACTAAAGAAGGTATATCAATTCACAAATTCTAATTGGTTAAGAGGGTTTGTTAAAAGCCGCCCAAATATCTTAACAGCTCAATCGCAGTAACATAATATTTTATGACAATTTTTCTAACTTCATTTGTTAATTCTTTTCCAAACTACCGAATAAAGAATGTACAAACTGATTTTTGTCTTCTGGGCATTTCTAGTTGCAATGCTTCTGGAAAATATTCAAGTTACGTCAAATATTTTACATATTATTGTAGTGAACAAAAGTTCAGATTTGTTTGTAAATCAAATATAAAGAAACGGTCTCGCCATGGTTATAACATGTTATTTTTACAGTTATTTAGGTGATTCATAAATTTACAATTCTGACAGTTCTTTTTACATGAACGAAATTTAGTGTTGAAAAACAAAGATGGTTTTTGTACAACTGGTATGGCCGCTATATCCTAATATACTCTTCATCGTAAATGGCGTATGAAATTATTAAGTGATGTATCAATTGTGATCTAAATACGTACATAGAACCTCATAATGGAAATAACATAGAGCTATATATTTCCCTAAACGCATAATCTACGAAAATTAGTAATTAAATTATTGATCCTGCTTAGTTCTGACAACTATTATCTATAGCTGTAAATAAATTTAAAATGTTATTTCCAGTAAGCCACATATTTGATTTATATCAATATTATTTCTGTTTGATACCTTTTACAAAACACATTGGTTTGAAGATTACAGGCATGAAAATGATGTAATGTAGGTACATTAAATCCATAATATAATAGAGCCTTTTTTACCTCCATGAGGATTTGTATTTAGAAAAATCCTGAAGACAGTTTTTCGGTGTTTATATTGTTAATGTTATAAATCGAAGAGCATTAAACCAAATCCTACCGCCTTACTTAGCTATCAAGAAGTCTTCGAAAATGCATTTTAATACCTTTCGCCATCTATGAAATAAAATTTAAAAAAAATATTTTAGTATATTTTATGCATTTATAAAGGTAGCGATTAGAAGCAAATATAATAACGATATATCATCTAGTAAATGATATATTGATGAGTCCTCGAAAAAATATTTTACCTACCTATTTCCATTACTTAGAGGCCGACTTTCAAACATTTCGTAAATTTATTTTATGTTTTAGGTATTTGTGTAGGCTACCTGTCGAAACTAAGATCACAACGATGTTTCATCGGGTAAGTTAGCTATTGAGGGGTCCTAGAAAAAATATTTTCCCACTTTTTACCCTTTTGCGGGCAGAATTTCAAAAAATCCTCAAATAAATTTCTAAGAATTTGTATAGGCTACGTTCTGAAGAAACAGCACAACGATATATAATCGGATCAATAAGCTATTCAGGAGGTTTTGTAAAAAAAAAACTATCCTCTTTTCGCCCTTTTAGGAGTTCAATATAAAAAAATTATGAAAAAAAATCTTATGTCCTATTTTTAAAGGCTAGTTTCCTAGACTACGAGTTAATGAGATAATAAGGAGTCCTCTGAAACACATTTTAAGCCCATTTAATCCTCTTACGGGTTGCATTAAAACAAAATCCTAAAATGAGTTATTAGGTACTGCAGTAGTAATCTTTGTTGTCCCAACGTTGGCATTTGGCTGGAAATGTTGGCCATGTGTTGGGCTCGAACCAGTGGTAGGTGGTGAACTGTTGCAAGGTAGGCTGTGTTTTTATCTGTGCTATACCTAATCGTTTGCTAGTTTACACATCGACCACATAAAAGTTGTAGAGCATTTGAAGTCACAGCACGCGTGTAATGGGTGCCTTGCCGCTCTCTTGTGAGTGGCCGCATTATATTAATTTTATCCCAGCTCCACTCTGGTTACTGGTTCTTGCTGCGTGCGCTGAGTGTGTACAGCACTGGACAGGCACTAGCTTACCACGAAAATGTCATGAGATTATTAGCATCACCCAGACAATGAAGTTACAAAAACCTAAAATGCGATAAACCTATAGCAAGAATAATTTTTATTTACTTTGAATTGTGGTTAACAAGTTAGTAAATATGTTGTTGGTAATACGTGTGTCTTTTTTCTGGTACGTGAAATAAGGCAACCAGAAATGTATGTAAAACTACGAAACAAGCGTTTAGAAGGAAAACAATGCCACTTTCTTATATTTTATAATTTTTGAATGTTTTTCATGACCTGAGATATGTACCTTTAAATTACATTTAGTTGTTTAAATGTTGCATCAATGCTGGGATCTCAATGGGTAGTAATTGGTACTAATTTGTAAGTTGTGTCAACTCTGTGTAACCAACATTTTGTCAACAATGGTAATTAACTTGTTGGAAATCATAATGTTAAAGTAAACTTTTGTTGGACCAACATTGTACAGCCAACATAATTTCACTGATAGAAAATAATTGTTTTATGTGAAAGAAAAATTATTTTTTTTTACACGATATGAAGACTTTCTAAATACAACTTTTCTTTAAAGTGTGTTTTGTTCATGTGTTGAGACAATGATGTAAACATAACATTTGGTGGTGGGTACCTTTTTTTACATTAGGCCAACGTTGCATTGCAGACATTATGCTTCGTATGATATTATTTATGTTTTCTAAAGAATAAGGTTTTTGTAGTAACAGAGATTATTAGGAAATAAACGGTCTGCTTATGGTTGTATATTCTATATTAGTTTGAAAATACACTGTTGTAACTGATAGCAATTCGAATATTTTGCCAACGCCTCCAACTGTTCGCATTTGGTTTGGCAAGGTTGGAAATACATTATACTGGAATCCAAATTTTTGGTCAATATTTTTTAAATATAATTACAGATTTTATGTTGATTTATCATTATTTTCATATATAGACATACAGTATGAAAATCTAAGGAATTAATAGCTGAATTAAATTTTAACCGTTGAAGTTTGGTTGGCATGGTGATATGCATGGTGGGACGTATGCTATGTTGGAATAAAAACTGGCATATGCTAATAAACACCACATTTCTTTACAGCTTCACTAATACGTGAAAGAATATTAACATGTTAAATTACTCAAAATGTTTTACATCGTGAGCACTGACTTAACACAAGGTTTAAAAATAAACTTTAAGTGTCACACGATTGAAAGTCTGAAAATAACCTACATCAGTTTATTTATCATGGGATGATATTTTAATACAATTTCAAAGCAGTAAAATCTCGAATGAATATAATTAAAATATGTAAGTCAGTTTATTGAACTGCAATATTATGAAGAGTGCTTATTTCTTCAGCTGTCATTAAGAGTCAGAGTAGTGTAATGTATAACACAGCACATCTGGCTGGCAATCTCAAGGTCGCGAGTTCAAACCCTACCTCCACAAAGGTAGTTTTAAAACATAAAACGATAGAAAAAGTGATGTGTTCTAATAACGTTAGTGTACACACATGTATATATATGTTTTAGTATGTGGGTAAGATTTATTTAAAACACTAGTAACCAACGTTGGTAGCATGTTGTTTATTGGTTGGCATTATGTATGCAAAAACACATGTTGCAACACATGACCAATGTTGAAACATTTAAACTACCCTTTTGTAGGTAAGTAACTGTGTGAATTCCAATCTGAAAGAAAACACACTACTCTTAAAATGTCAACATTATATTCTGCCAATGTTGTATTTCAATTGATAATTAACATAAAATTCATGTTGGGCAAACGTAGGCTAGTGTGGCATTTCGGAGTTGGGCCAACGAAATATGCCAAAATTGGCCCAACAGTAGAGCCATACGTTGGGCCAACGTTGGCCCAACCAAATATCTCGACTGGGATATTTGTGTAGATTACTTTTGAAGATAAGAGCGCAACTATATATCATCGTGTTAATGAGCTATTGAGGAGTCCTCGAAAACATATTTTCCCCTTTTTCTCTTTCTTATGACTTAAATTTAAAAACATTACTTTAATTAATGTTTAGGTAGTTGCATAGGCTACCTTTATAAGCTAAAATCACAGTCATATCTCATAGAGGTAATGAGATATTGTGGTGTACTCGAAAAACATTTTGTCCTTTTCGTCCTTTTAAGGGTCGAATTAAGAAAGCCTTTTCTTAGCGGGCGCCTGCCCTGTAAGGGGGAGCCACCCCTAAATTTTCGTGCTTGTGTCCAGTGGTTTGGGCTGTGCGCTAATGAGTGTGTCAGTTGGGACTCTTAATTTGCTGCACATAGATTAAAATCCAGTGCTGTGGCCGTTGTATTTCTGGCATTATGGTCGTATAAATACTGCGGTATTTATTAATTTGGTGTTATATCTACACACTTATTATCCAGTTAACTTAGAGCAACCTATAAAATTTAAAGTTGTTTTACAATTTTCGTATATTTCCGGCCCCACATAAGCAAAACACTAAACCACAGTCACCTAATGTGAAGCTTTAGTAGTGCTAATTACTACAAAACACATTTAATTTTACTATGAAAGTGATTAAACTATATAAGAAAACACAACAAAAACGGAGATAATGAATCTAATATATCATGAATTTCAAACATGCCCATAAATAGGTCTAATGTGGGACTCAGAATCAAGACGTTTCCGTTAGTAAACACGGCACACCACTGCGACAGATAAGTATTTTGCCATCACTCTGAGCAGCAAACGACACTTGCAGCTGAGTGCATCTCGTGAAGTACAACGTACACATACAGTACTTTCTCGGGCGTGTGTTCTTATCGCCGAGTTGTGGGTAGTAGCTGTTTACCAACTTATGTTTTCACAGCGTGTGATTTATGGTGGAGGAACAAGAAAAGAGAACCTCCGTCAAATGTGGCTCAATAAATTTCAACTTCACTTGAAAGTTTTCCACAAAAGAAGGACTGTCTTTGCCAACCAAGACATAACATAGGACTTCATGAAAAATGGGTCATTTTTTAAGAATTTTCAGCTAGCGTTTCTTAAAGGAATTGTAAGTAAACACGCTATTGTCATTATACAACTTATGAAGTACTGTTAGGATTCCAGAATTAGCGAAGTTTTACTCCTTCCATTTGTCAATACCATCAGCAATTAACTATTGGAACAATTTTATTTGTCGATACGTTATATTCCAGCTTGCATGCTAAGTTAATTTTCAGACAATAATGTTGGAAAAATATTTTCTTATTAATTTTGAATGGCATTGCTTAATTTTCTTCTTTTGTAGATGATTGAATCTGTATATTACAGTTAAAGATAACTCTTATGCTTTTAATTAAGACAAGAATTTTTGTGGCAATATTTTGTCTAGTTGTATCTCAAAACAATTCGGCTCAGATAAACTTCGATAGTGAAATTGTTTTAATTGCTGCACGTTTTGGATACCTGATTGCGAATAGCAGACTTTCAGTACCGGAGTATCGTAATTCTGATTGACTCAACCAACCATAAAATGTATGATCACACAGTCCCACGGCCAATAACCTGCGGCAGATGAGCACATATGATATTGAATATTATGGTAAATCCAGTGTCGTTTAGAGAGAAATGTTGGTAGTGTATGTCCAGTGCGCTATAATATATACAATAATTTACATTTTACAAATTTTATATCCTCTAAAAGTATAGGAGAATCCTCCCAGAAATATTTGTAATATACGTTACGGGTAATTACTTTATTTTGCACAGAACACTCTAAACGTATTATACAGTATGACGGTAAGATTATGAAAGCAGGCGGAACTTTTTGAAAATCTTTCAGGTGAAAACAAACGATATTTATTGAAATAATGTGTATTTAAAAACAAGCGAAACCTCACAATCTTGCCATATTTNGAGGTGAAAACAAACGATATTTATTGAAATAATGTGTATTTAAAAACAAGCGAAACCTCACAATCTTGCCATATTTTAGGTGACTCGTTTTGTAGTGGACTATAATTGCACGTTCTGAAATGAAACAAAAGTTGCTACTTATGCAGATAACGACTGTAATGACCATCGTCATAACAACCATACGNCACGTTCTGAAATGAAACAAAAGTTGCTACTTATGCAGATAACGACTGTAATGGCCATCGTCATAACAACCGTACGCTTGTGTCTGTATGTATGATAATTTGACGGAATATTTTTGCATCTATGAAAATTTGTTATTTCAAAATCATTCTCACAAAGGTAAAACAGTGGTTTGTATTCGAACCGAATAAAATCCCGTAACAATTTGGCTAGGTTAACCACAGCTTACCTAAAACAAGAAAAATTTACTAAAAAGGAGCTATTTTCTGTTGTTTGAAATATTGACACTAAAATCTTACAAATCGAAGAACAAAAGAAGGAGAAAATATTTTATTACAAAGACTGGTTTAGTTANATATTGACACTAAAATCTTACAAATCGAAGAACAAAAGAAGGAGAAAATATTTTATTACAAAGACTGGTTTAGTTAATTTTCAATCAAGAATTACTAACAAAGTTTGCAATAAACCGAAGATATTACTATTTGAAAACTGTCAAGTGTGCGGATGTCAACTGATTTATCCGTGGGCATCCCACAGAAGCAGCAGTTTCAAATAAATTGTTTTCTGAAGTCGCCTTGCCCCGTAAATAACAGAATGAGTTTCCGATACGAGCAGCCAAACTTCGAAATATAAAAGTACATTTTTACCATGCTCTGTGCTGTCTCTTCGCCATGCGTTCTACGGCAGTTTGGTGTCCACACATTTGGTGTCATCACTTTCCGAGAAAATCTTGAAGATGACATAATGAGATAAATAATGACTAAATAAGGCAAGCAAATACATACATTTGACACTTTTGCTCAAAGAAGGGTTTTAATATACTTTTTTGAAAGAGTACCGCCTGTTCGGATGCATAAGGCCTCGTTGATT
This sequence comes from Clitarchus hookeri, assembly GCA_002778355.1. NCBI lineage: Eukaryota > Metazoa > Arthropoda > Insecta > Phasmatodea > Phasmatidae > Clitarchus > Clitarchus hookeri. The sequence goes on from NQII01003966.1 coordinate 148,866, forward strand.
ACAAACCTATGAGCATACTGTAAAGAAAATTAGGAAAATAATCTAGTAAACTGTTAGTTTCTCCTCTCACACAAAATAATAATAACAACTGCAACTTAAAATTTGTTGTTCGATTTTATTTTTATACCTAATAATTACTTTATGAATTGTATAAGTTTGAAATTTTAATTTACGAAACAACGTTTTATAAGTTTTGTTTTTATTGTTTTATAATCTATATAGTAATATTCTTGTATTTCGAAAGTGTGTTTATTTGTACAACACACTGCCCTATCAAGAAAATTATGAAATGAAGTAGGTAGCATTATATTGTTCACAAATGAAAAATGAGCACAGATTGCATGCTTGGACATAAAATATTTTCCATGTGATAGTGTGGTGATAATGTAGAATTTTTTGTTTCATTTATTACAAATCCGCAGACCAGGAGCAAAGCTTAGTTTTTAAGAATAATAAATTGTTTTAATACATTTTGAACTTGACGCTTTAATTAATATCTTATTTTTGATGTAAATGGCGGTTGGCGCAGTAGCAATACTAGGTCCACGAGTCGAAATAATTTTTTTACTTTTTTTGGAAATGCACAAAATACATGCATAGTAAAATCATGTTTTTATTATAAGCCCTTTAAAAACAAAGCATAAGTACGTAACGCCATGTGGACAGGGCAAAAACTACATAAACATACATTACCGATGAAAATTGGCTAAATAAATAATACAATTGCAGTTCCACGCACTTCTAAATTTCTTTAAACAGTGCAGGAGGGTGGCCATTAGTTAGCTTCATCATCGTTCAGCCCACCTGGTCTCCGCTACTGTCAAGTATTGCATGAGATTTATTCTGGTATGTTTACACGAAAAATCATATGACGAGGGCTGAGAGGGGGCGGTGACACTCAGGACGTCGGACCGCTGTTATCTCTGGCATGCCACCATTTCACAAAGGCGTCGACCATACCCTCGAAAATGAAGGTATTGGAAGACCGTCCNAGTTAGCTTCATCATCGTTCAGCCCACCTGGTCTCCGCTACTGTCAAGTATTGCATGAGATTTATTCTGGTATGTCTACACGAAAAATCATATGATGAGGGCTGAGAGGGGGCGGTGACACTCAGGACGTCGGACCGATGTTATCTCTGGCATGCCACCATTTCACAAAGGCGTCGACCATACCCTCGAAAATGAAGGTATTGGAAGACCGTCCNTGTTATCTCTGGCATGCCACCATTTCACAAAGGCGTCGACCATACCCTCGAAAATGAAGGTATTGGAAGACCGTCCCTTATTCAATTCCGATCTGAAGCTGACCGATAACTCCAGAGGGCATCTGGGATGCACTGAAACATATTGGTCCGCATTCAACTGTAGAGAGATTTCAGCGGCTCTTAGCAACGGTATCGTGAGAGACGTTGATGGTGAAGTGAGGTGAGTATGGAGCAGCACCGGAATTCAATGGCGGGGGAAACAGGAGATATCCGAGAAAAACTCGCCAACCAACGGCATCGTACGCCACGATTCCCACGTGCAAATTCCGGGAGTGACCCCGCTGGTAATCTAACCCGATTCGCATTAGTGTATGGCGAACGGTCTAGCCACTGCACACTGCGGCCTCTCCGCAGCTGAGCTGCAATTCTTGAGTTGCACGAAGTACATGTCTTGAGCGTTCGGAAACACGACTGAGAGATATTGCGTACTGTGTCGACTTTGACACGACAAAATAACGTGGATACTCTTAACACCTAACGAGAGTCGTACAATGCGTGACGATGACGCAGTAAAGCTGAATAGCTGNAAATAACGTGGATACTCTTAACACCTAACGAGAGTCGTACAATGCGTGACGATGACGCAGTAAAGCTGAATAGCTGCAAACTTCGAATAAGGAAATAAACCACAAAAATATCCTACCAATTGTACGTATAATATAAATAGTACTTATTGAACAAACACACTTGCTCACTTGGGTACACAAAAATCTTCAGGTACAATTACTTTCAACTATAAATTCAATAGCTAATTATGACAAATATGGAGACGTTCATGAACGAAGAACATCACAGGACTCAAGTAAAACATACATTTTATAGTTTCAGGCACAGAGCCAATTCCAGAACAATCACCTTAGCTAAAGCCGAGAAAAATATAAATTACAACAATCTACTAAAATAATGAGCGTTCAAATAGATTGCACTTAATTTTGGCTGCGCTCAGTAAACACGTAACTGAAACTTTGAGTAATGTCAGAAATAACTAACAAAATCAATTACTAAAGAAATTTAAGGCAAAAAACAAACGCTCCGCAATGGGCTGGATTCTCTAATCATGGTGCAAAATATATATAAAAATAACTATTTCCCTAGTCCTAAAATTTATCCTATGTTATTCTACATGAAGTGATCTACATGTGTGCAACATATATTACAATTTGAATGAATGTATTGTGTCCCCAGGGTGAGCAAACTAATATGGCAGCTGTGTTTCAGAAGTAGCCGCATTTCTCTCTCATACATATGGCGTTACTGTGATAATGGTTTTTCCCGTACCGAATTTTTTTTACATGTCTATAAACCACATTATGGGCACTACTCGAACGTCATACATCAATATATAAAGATATTAGAGACTCCTAAACCTGGAACTCTTGTAACTGATAATTCAAAGTTTAAATAGGGTTATAAGACAAAGGCCACAAAAGGCCACGACGAATTCGGAGCCGAACTGCAGTCCACATACACAGAGCCGACAAAAGTCATACGATGCCTCCTAATATCGTGGCGGACCTCCTTTTGTCCGGCGAAGTGCAGCAAATTGACGTGGCCTGGACTCAACAAGTCGTTGGAAATCCCCGGCAGAAATATTGAGCCATGTTGCCTCTATAGACGTCTATAATTGCGATGCGAAAGTGTTGCCGGTGCAGGAGTTTGTGCACGAACTGACTTCTCGATTATGTCCCATAAATGTTCAATGGGATTCATGTCGGGCGATCTTGGTGGCCAAATCATTCGCTAGAATTGTCCAGAATGTTCTTCAAACCAATCGTGAACAGTTGTGGCCTGGTGACATGGCGCATTGTCATCCATAAATATGCAATCGCTGTTTGAGTACATGATATCCATGAAGGGCTGCAAGTGGTCTCCAAGTAGCTGAACATAACCCTTTCCAGTCAATGATTGGTTCAGTTGGACCAGAGAACCCAGTTCATTCCATGTAAAAACAGCCCACACCATTACGGAGCCACCACCAGCTTGCACAGTTCCTTTTTGACAACGTGGGTCCATGGATTCGTGGGGTCTGCGCCACACTCGAACCCTACCATCAGCTCTTACCAACTGAATCGGGACTCATCTGACCAAGTTACGGTTTTCCAGTCATCTGGGGTCCAACCGATATGGTCACGAGCCCAGGAGAGGCGTTGCAGGCGATGTCGTGCTGTTAGTAAAGGCACTCGAGTCTGTCTTCTACTGGCATAGCCCAGTACAGCCAAAGTTTGCCGCACTGTCCTAACGGACACGTCCGTCGTACATCCCACATTGATTCCTGTGGCTATTTCACGTAGCGTTGCTTGTCTGTTAACACTGACCATTCTTCGCACACGTCGTTGATCTCGGTCATTAAGTGCGGGTGGTCACCCACTGCGTTGTCCATGGAGGGAGGTTGTGCCTGAAATTAGGTATTCTCAGCACACTCTTAACACTGTGGATCTCGGAATGTTGAATTCCCTTATCATTTCCGAAATGGAATGTCCCATGCGTCTAGCTCCAACTACCATTCCGCGTTCAAAGTCTGTTAATTCCCGTCGTGCGGCCATAATCACGTCAGAAGCCTTTTCACATGAATCACTTGACTACAAATGAAAGCCCAACCAATGCACTACACATTATACATTTTGTATGCGATACTACAGCCATCTGTATATTAGCATATTACTATCCCATGACTTTTGTCACCTCAGTTTATAGCTGTAGCATGAGTCTCTGCGTTCCCCTGCACCCGCCAGCCCTGCGGGGGGAACAGAGCAAGAATCGTGTGAAAACAAGTGCGTCGCCGGCAGTAAGAGCAGGCAGCCATTGCGCCCGTTTTCGCAGACCTGCCTGAGAAATGTTTCTAGTACCACCAGTATGACAGTGTCGTATTGCAGTGTAAATGGTCTAGTGTACAAAGCTATTATATCTAATATATTTATATATTGACGTATGACGTTCGAGTAGTGCCCATAATGTGGTTTATAGATATGTAAAAAAAATTCGGTATGGAAAAAATCATAATCACAGTAACGCCATATGCATGAGAGAGAAATGCGGTTCACAACTGCCATATTCGGTTGGTCACCCTGGGGACACAAAACATTCAAATTGTAATATATGTTGCACACATGTAGATCACTTCATATAGAATAATACAGGATTAATTTTAGGACTGGGGAAATAGTAATTTTTTTATAGTCGAGGACAATATTGTACTTGTGGTGAGTGGAAATTGTCAAACTGTTTCGTTTGTTTCACATCGCAGATGTGAGGGTGCCGCCTGGCTTGGTCACTGTGCACAGCTTAAGGAAAAACCGGTTTAACCAAAAACCACTCCACGTGTTTACATGGTGTCTGTTTACGAATAGCTTTTAAGAATCCTTACACGCCAGACAACAACTTTCCAGTTTCCATTTCCACTNCCCTGGGGACACAAAACATTCAAATTGTAATATATGTTGCACACATGTAGATCACTTCATATAGAATAATACAGGATTAATTTTAGGACTGGGGAAATAGTTATTTTTTTATAGTCGAGGACAATATTGTACTTGTGGTGAGTGGAAATTGTCAAAGACAAAGCAAACAAAGTGTAGGCAGATGTGAGGGTGCCGCCTGGCTTGGTCACTGTGCACAGCTTAAGGAAAAACAGGTTTAACCAAAAACCACTCCACGTGTTAACATGGTGTCTGTTTACGAATAGCTTTTAAGAATCCTTACACGCCAGACAACAACTTTCCAGTTTCCATTTTCACTNACATGGTGTCTGTTTACGAATAGCTTTTAAGAATCCTTACACGCCAGACAACAACTTTCCAGTTTCCATTTTCACTCCTTGTGTGTATTATGGGAGAGTGAATATATATAAGATAGGCGTATTTAAAGTCAGTTATAGCTGTTAAAATTTTCCATAAAGAAACGTCATAGTTGTCTTTAGGCACGCATCATACCTAACTTTATTTTTCAACCATGGATATATAGGGCCGCCGCTTAAAGTCGCGTTCAGGCGAGTCACTGACGAGTAGACTGCGCCTTGCGCATAGAGGCGATGAGGCAGTTGGTGAGTACGCAAGAGTCGGCCTTTGAGTCCGTGCATTCCCAAGCCCTGATCGTGCGACATAGCCACAGGCAGGCGGATCCCTTAAATGCACACCTATTCAGCGGCTATACTGTAATATGTGTTTGATTGGGATGTTGAATTCAGTATTCCGTTACAAATTCGTGGTAAATTGTCCCGATATGATTTTAATACATATGATATATAATGTAGTTATGGATGCAGACACTTTGAGTGACTTCTTGCTCACTTACTGAAAACATAGAAGGTCTGTAGTTTTCCATTTCTAGAGTTACATCATTTTTGGGTCCTTAAAATGAGTGAATAGCGTATAATTGTTGCAGGCAAAGTTTCTTAAGAACATAGAGGGTATGTTTGCCTTATATTTTGAAACACTTGCAAATTAAAATAAGTATATTTCATACATAATTAAATTTCAAACATGTATTGTTTTCCTCTTTGTTCAGAATTAATAGTATGAAGTGTAATCTGTAAATATGTACTTTTGATAGCCACTTTTCACGGAGTGCGTACTAGCATGTGGAAGGGTTGCTTTTTAAACGACGACCCCATTTCGCACGCNTGATAGCCACTTTTCACGGAGTGCGTACTAGCATGTGGAAGGGTTGCTTTTTAAACGACGACCCCATTTCGCACGGGCGCACAATGACCTGCATTCGCTAATCATGTTGCAAATAATTCTCAGTCACTTGTTTTTCTTTGTAATATTTGGCTGATATTTGGCACAGTGTTCTTTCTGGGAGATAGGAGTGATAAAAGGATTAAACAAAGAGTTTAGTTAGTTAAATTGTTCAAATTGTGGTAGGGTAAGGGTAAACAAAAAAAACACATCTATAATATACATCATATATATAATTTTTTCTTTTCTTATGAATGTTGAATTTTCAATATATAACGAACAGATGGATAATATTAATCAAAATTTAATTCTCATATTTCTGCCTAGAAACTTTTTTTTTTACNTGATAGCCACTTTTCACGGAGTGCGTACTAGCATGTGGAAGGGTTGCTTTTTAAACGACGACCCCATTTCGCACGCGCGCACAATGAGCTGCATTCGCTAATCATGTTGCAAATAATTCTCAGTCACTTGTTTTTCTTTGTAATATTTGGCTGATATTTGGCACAGTGTTCTTTCTGGGAGATAGGAGTGATAAAAGGATTAAACAAACGAGTTTAGTTAGTTAAATTGTTCAAATTGTGGTAGGGTAAGGGTAAACAAAAAAAAAACACACCTATAATATACATCATATATATCATTTTTTCTTTTCTTATGAATGTGGAATTTTTAATATATAACGAACAGATGGATAATATTAATCAAAATTTAATTCTCATATTTCTGCCTAGAAACTTTTTTTTTTACNAATATATAACGAACAGATGGATAATATTAATCAAAATTTAATTCTCATATTTCTGCCTAGAAACTTTTTTTTTTACTAAAAGTACGACTTTATTAGAAATTTTCAAGTAGAAATTTTAAAATCTAAAATATTTGATAAATTTGCCCTCATCTTAACTATATATATATATATATATATATGTATATATATGTATAAATGTGAAAGTTTGTTTGGATGTTTTTTTGTTCTTCTTTCACGTCGTAACGGAGCAACGGATCGACGTGATTTTTTGCACAGAGATATTTGGAGGATCGCGAAGTGACACAGGCCACAATTATTGTGAATCAAGTCGGAAAAAAGTTTGCCGCTGGCGCGCATTCTTGCAATGCGCTGTCGAAACCGTCAAAGATGGAACAATATCATGTAGTAAAGAATTGTGTGGAATAAAAATACCTAAAAAAAACTCTGCAGTAGCATATATGTATCTATAACACAGAAATACTNTAAAGAATTGTGTGGAATAAAAATACCTAAAAAAAACTCTGCAGTAGCATATATGTATCTATAACACAGAAATACAAATAAGTGTTTTTACCATTTAATTCACATAGACGTTGACTTTTATAATATGTATAGAGTATAAAAGATTAACACTTAGTAAAATTCAAGTTCATTAAAAAGAAAAACCTACACAATAATTCTGTAGGCTACGTGCGCGGAGCCGCGGGCGCAGCTAGTGTTATATAAATTGCAATATTCACGGAATATTTACAGTACACGTTTACGACGGCCACATAAAAATGCTGAGAGCTTTAAAAACGAAGGTAATTTTTCCTTTCCACTGGCAGTATGTGTGGATCGTCTACTTCTTTATCGTATGAGCATATTACATTTTCTCACCGCGATTTTCATGGAATTACTTCTCTCGTCGTCTCATACATCTTCTTTGCAACATCGCGTATTTCCTTCCAAATATATTTACACACTACACTTTCTCTTTCGCTCTCTCTCTCTCCTCCCCCCGCCCCCTCGACCAACCCTTCAAAAACACAGTTACTCTTCTCTGAGAAAGAATAAAGTTCCTACAGGAAATCCCTTACACTTCTAATATGCCGGAAATAAACTATGATTTGCTGATTGATATGTGAAACGACTTTTTAAATTCCCCATTGTCTAGTGAACAGTGCTTTTTAGCTCGTTATGGAGACATATTATTGCAGAATATTGCATCGGAGAATTTTGCGAATCGTATATTACGATTATCTTAGGTTTTTTTCTGCACCTTCATCAGCATCAATTTTATCACTGGATTGCTTCGGTGGCAACAAATCCACCGTTTCATCCATCTGTTTAGTTAGACCAAAAAGGCGTCATCCGAACAGAAAACCGAATAAACATTTCAGAGATCAAGTGTTACAGCTACAGTAAATAGTGGTATTTATTTTTATTTATTCTTATCATTGTAGAAACAAAGTAATATTATGCACATTTTTAGAATACTATTTGTTTGGAAATTCCAGACGACGTCAAGTGAGGCGCGCTTTCCAATTGAATATTCCACGTTTTTTAGACGATACATCTGCATGATATTTACGTATGATAAGTGCAGTCATAGAGTTAACCAATGAATATATTTTTAAAAACGTTAGTTATCATATTTTTTCCAACAAGAGCGTAAATTATAAAACTGAATTTACTCAGCGTGGATTCACCAATAAGATTCTGACCAATAACTAAAACAAATCGTTTGATGCTATATCGTAGAGCAGTTGTTGAGTGTTAGAGGCAAGAGTGTGTAGAAAACCACATTTGTCATCTGTAAGGTAACCAGGAAAAAACTTGTGCATCAGTTTTCTTAATCCAACACATGTACAAGCGTAGGCAACTTAAAATAAATAACATTACAAAAAAAAAAATTAAGAGAATTGTGTAGCAGATTTCCATGGTGAAAATTTTAAGACACCGAGTTTGAGTCTAAAGTTTTGAGGAATCTTTTCTGTTTCAAAGAGTGGTAGCTTACTTTCTCTGTCTCCAGTATATAATAGAACATAAGAGCAGTGGAGAGAGCTGCTTGTAGCACACTTGATTGCCGATTATGGTTGCCTTGAATTCTCTCAAATTGCAATGTTTCCAAACCTACCACATCTTTTCGACTACCTGCCGGTGGGACAATTACCCATCCTCAGATTACAGGCCCATTCCTCCTATTTTAGAAACAAGAATGAAAAAAAAAAAAAAAAAAAAAGCTTAATAGTTTTGTTTAGTGCCTAAATTTATTTTCATAATTTTTTTACGTACTTTTATTTTGAAACTTATTTTAATGTCAGAATCTATTTCTCAAACGTTGCAGTCTGTCAAAAGCTTACAAATATTAAAACGATGAAATTTCAAAACAATTGATATATAAAAAAAAAATTCAAATTTAGCTAATAAGAATTTTAATGTAAACAACAATAATTTTAAAATAAAATAACTAAAATTTATAACCATAAAAATGCTTTGAAAATCTAAGAATCGGTTTTTAAACGGGATATGACTTCAAGTTACTGTCCACTAGAATATGCGGTATATACTACAAAAGAAATACCTAGTAGAATTTTCTCCATTAACTTGTTTTACACACATGAAAACCCTCAGAAAACGAACGTGGTCTATCTACGAAACATTTTCCTTTACTAATAGAACCAAGCGAGTCTAGTCACCTAAAACATTCTTCAGAGTCTTCTCTCAGGAATATGTAAACACGATAGCTGTTATTAACAGCGATATTAATTTTAAAATTACTTCGAGGCCGACTTTTTAGAAAGAATCCTGTGTAGGACTCATCAATTAGTTGTCGAGGCGAAAGTGAGTTGGAGCATTTTGCATAAAGTAGGTTGAAATGTCCAATCATAAATGCGGCCTCCGTGGCGGTTTTTACTTAGGCGTTAGCTCAGATCGGGCGGTTCCTGGTGCGAATCTCGCCTAAATCATGCGTGAGTGTGCGTTCTGCGAAGTGACTTCTATTCAGTTTCGAATGTAAAATCCCTCGCCCCTTTATTTTCCCAAATATTCATTAGGCATAATCATAAAAAAATTCAATATCTGCGTTCGTTAAACCCGATTAAAAGAAGACGGAAATATGTTGGTAAAATATTCCACATTTGCTAAGTTCAGATCTGTTTAATAAAACATAAAAAAAAGAAGATGCTTTAATTCTTCCTGAAAAATTGTAAGATATTTATTTTTATGCATGGAAAGTAAATGTTTATTTTGAAGGGGACAAAGTACTTTAGCTGTCGGAAGTTAAAAATATTTTGTTTTGCTTGTTGGGAACAAATAATAACATTTCATATTGTGTTTACACAAATGATTTTAAACCAAAATTGCAAAAGTTTGGCGTAAATACCTATTGCCTCGTTCTTTATCGCTTAATATTTCGATAAACAAAAGCTGTAAGTACCAAAATACAACTAATTTTTCGCTTCATCTTTCATCGTCACCGCAACCAAACTCTGGAATTGCTTACCTCAAGAAGCAAGACAGAAAATTTTGCCGGAACAGTTTGGTCACGTTATAAACATTTCAATGGACGTAAAATATGAGTTCGATATAAACAACTCTTTAGCTTATTTTCATTTATGTATGTTGCTTTTATAAATTTCATAAAAAATACCGCATAATTTTACACAATACATCATGTTTTGTTCCCCTTGTTTTACTTCAAAAAAATTAGTGTTAAGATTTATTTCTATGAAAAGTGGTTACGTTCAAGAGAAAGTGATAATATCTTAACTTCGCTACATAAAAATAAAGACGTTTTATTATCATTGTTATATCCGTTGGTTCCGAGTGAGTAAATGACTAAATACTCTTTTAATTTTGGAGAACAAGACAACTGACAACTACATGCGTTACTCCGATGTTCAGTATCGTGTAAGTATTCGAGACTGGAAGTTTTTTTTTTTCAAAACTTATGAAACTTTTGAGGAAGAACCACCGAGTTTGGCGTGAAGAAGCACATAAAAGAGGGTACGGAATTAGGAGGAGGAGATAGATATATCAAGGAAGTATTTTTTGTCATGGAGCGTGAAGTAAATAAACGTTATGAGCCTTGCAGATTACACATTTCAAGCGAATAACAGTGTCACAATATATGTGTGGGAGCTAGGAGTAGGCAAAGTCCTCATGGATAAGGAAAATTCCAATGGAAACGTGTTGCAGTGGCGCTTGTATAAGATAATTGTCATAATTATTATTACAGCGTTTTATTTTTAATAATACATTTACTATTAGTGTATCAGGACTATATTTTATTAACTATACCCTCAGGCACTTTAAATACTTATCATAAAACTATTTGTGTATTTATTTATTTGTTTTAATTGCATTGCATTTTTTGCCCAGTAAGTACCGTGTATATGTGAAGGTGGTTGTAATTAACATACGCGACAAATTGCAAACCATTCGTAGTGCTCAATTTTATATCTGTATAAATAAATATGTGGGCAGGGGGTGAGGTACATCACAGCTTTCTTAGTCCGGGAATGACAAAAAGTTACTTAAAATAGGGTGGAGAATAGGTTGCAAGAGATAATCTATTCATTAAAATAGAAATGTTCAAGCAGAGTGAGGTGCATGCCAACTATGAAGACCACAGCTGAAGTGGTTTATAAAAAACAAATTAGATTAAAAGTTTATTTTATGTGGGTTGGAAAGGGAATAAAGTAAAAACCCAAGTAAACATAAGTAATGGAAAAATTAGAGTTGACCGCGGAAGATGCAAAATAAAGCATACACGAAACTGTAGCAGCTAGGAACAACAGGCTTGTTTGAGTGAGTGTAGAGCGAAGAGATTTGGGCGGCTCATAACATCGACTTCTTGAGAGCCAATAAGGNACAGGCTTGTTTGAGTGAGTGTAGAGCGAAGAGATTTGGGCGGCTCATAACATCGACTTCTTGAGAGCCAATAAGGGTGAAGCGAGGTGAGTATAAAGCAACGCTAAATACAAGGTCGGAAGAAACGGAAGATCCCCGAGAAAATCCGCCGACCAGCGGCATCGACCAGCATGATTCCCACATGCAAAGGCATGTTTGAGGAAGTATGGAATGGTTGTTGGTGGAAAAGGGGAGGGGGACATTGATGTAGAGAGTATAACCTTTATGTATATTATATACGGAATTATTTCGAACTGTACTTAATAAATTTGTGAGATAATTTTTTATGCAAATTGTAACGAAAACTGAAAGACCTATGACATTAAATGACTTTCAAATGACTTAATCTTACTTAAAATTTGAGACTTTCACCTACTTTATATCAAAATATTAAGAACAACATAAGATGAATAATTTTTTATTTCTGAATAGTATTTCTGTTTCTATAATAGTGATTTGTAATATGTGAAAGTTTGATAGATATATCCCATATCACTAAAAAAAGAGCAATAACATGTCGTTACAATACAAAAATTTCTAACTCCTTATTAGGATCAAAAATGAGTAGCCCATATATGAAACCAGATAAATAAAGACTTAGATGTGATACCATTGATTTCTCTTTTCAGTTTAGCTCCAAGTATTATCATAAAATTAAGAGGCAAAGTGCATTTTAAATGGGTCATAGTCATATAAAATGCGATGCAATTTACAACCTACTAAATCCATGACGAATGCAGAAGAGAAGTCTGTTATGATAGCTGCTGAAAATTGGCTTTTCAAAAGTTGTTATTAGAAAACAAGAAACATGGCCACCATTCNAAGTCTGTTATGATAGCTGCTGAAAATTGGCTTTTCAAAAGTTGTTATTAGAAAACAAGAAACATGGCCACCATTTACATTTAATAATTATTCGAATTCCATTTATTACGATACGGAAGGAATAGAGTTATACTATTATAGTTTTGATCTTGTTATTTTCTGTAGTGCAGACAAAAGTAAGGATTTAGTTAATATACACTGAAGAGCCAAAATAAACTGGTACACCTGCCTAATATCGTGTTAGGCTCCCGCGAGCCGCAGAAGTGCCGCAAGACGACGTGGTATGGACTCGACTAATGTTTGAAGGCATGCAGGAGGCAATTCAAACTATGAATCCTGCAGGGCAGTCCACAAATCCAAACTGAGCCAATTTGAGAAAGGGTTGCACGTCTATCACGTTTAATGATTCTCGTCACTCGTCGTTTGTCCCGTTCTTTCACGATCTTTTTCCCGCCACAGCGATGTCGAAGATGTGATGTTTTACCGGATTCCCGATATTCACTGTACACTCGTGAAATGGTCGTACGCGAACATCCAAATATTATCGCTACCTCGGAGATGCTATGTGCCATCTCTCGTGCGTCGATATAACACCACGTTCAAATTGACTTAAATCTTGATAACCTGCCATTGTAGCAGCAGTAACCGATCTAGCTGCCGACCGCATCGCGTTACTCTGATTGGTTCTTTACCTCTGTCATTTGCATACGCACACCTATACCATTTTTTTGGCTCTTAGGTGTAACAAAAAAGGTTGGTATGGTTCGAAGAGTTCTATTTTGTGTTAGCTGCAATGTAAATCCCTTCTGAGAAGGAAGTTAAACGATTCCAACGTCTCTATGTGTGTGGTCATGTTTCTACAGAGCAATTGATTTTTTCCAGTTGATTAATTTTGGGAAAATTAGTGTAAAATGAATGCAGAACTTAGTACTGACATATCAGTTGTAGACTGTATTACAGCAAGACCTCCAATACAATAAAGGAGAGGAAGACCACCTGAGAAATTGAAACCTGTTATCGACAAGAAGACGAGGTAACTTCATGAATAATAAGATTATAATATTGAGTAACGAGCCATTAGTTATCCACCCTAAACATTTTACCACATCGAGAGCTGCGAACCAGAACTCTTCCATTACACTTTCTCTTGTAACCACAATATTTTCACTGCATCTGCAATGGGGTGAATGTTTACCTACAGGAGTCATTCTATAGTTTCTGATATTGATAATGGTGCAAGTATAAATAAATAATACTTATATTTACTGTTACAAAAACTCTGTTATATGGGAAGTTTTAAACAACAATTTGGATCGTCCAGTTCACACGTGAATTGCTATGTGAATTAAATATAAATCAACAGACATTTGTGAAATATAAGACCATTAAAAACGACAAACTGACTTTGTAATATACTATTTAATTATTTTATAACAAAGAAGNTTTGTGAAATATAAGACCATTAAAAACGACAAACTGACTTTGTAATATACTATTTAATTATTTTATAACAAAGAAGTACCAAATATTATTATGTGTATGATGTAAATAATATTTTTTGTATTTAATAATATTATGGGTTTTAATGAACTGTGCGCTATTCTGTTTGCCACTAAGTCCAAAAGGGTTTTTGAACACGCCAATATGGGTACACATTGGCAAGATCAGCTGCTATTACAATGAAACAATTGTGCAGAACATAAGAAAATTCATCAGCGGTATCATAAAACAGTGATTTTCGACAGAAGGAAAATTTAATCCTTCATCATGTCAAAGTTTCCTGATACAAAGATTTCGTTTGCCAAGTAGTATGTATGTACCAACGAGACAGGTAAGCACAAAGAATTCTTGTCAATATGTCAAGGATAGAACACATTCATGTAAAATGTTAGGTAAAATCTGTTCATTGCAAGACAACACACTGCAGTCTAATGTTTAGATTCTTGCCCAAGTAGTGAACATTGTTCGGCATCTACATACCACTGTTTGTTAGAAACTGATGTTTAAGCCAAGGCAGATTTTTTCGCAATGACTAACAATATATTTTAATTTACAAACCCATAACATTCATTGTTATAAGGAGCATTGTAGCTCTCTTATAAGAGAAAGCCAGTATGTATTGAACTATATTACAACACGTTTCTCAGTTACATTGCACTAATTAAGTATCTATGGTCCGAAAACTCCTATAAATCAACCTGACAACATAGGCACTGTAAACGTTTCACGAACCTTATGTAGAAATTAAAAGCATGTTTTTATAACTTTTGGTAACCATGATCGTTACGTAATTAAAGCCTTCAATATATATGTCCGGGCATGGTAAACAACACAATTATTTGTACGTTTCCTAAATCGAGTTTCATCCTGCAAGAACTATACATTTTTGTGCCACTGTAAAAATGCATGCAAGCTGCATTTGCTGTATTATGCCGTCTTTCATTGTTGATGAACTGCAACCATAGTACAATGATTTCAGAGTTTTATAGAAAAAAAATTGGTGGATAAAATTGTTGAAAACTAATTTGAAAAAAAAAATATGTTTGTATGGTATACTAGAACAGTTAAAATTTGTGTGGTCTTAACTGGCTCCCCGAGTATAGTTAGCACGCACCATAGCTACAACGAACTTATATTGACTGTTCTATGTGTACATATATATATATATATATATATTGCAATAATGAAAAATTGCTTGACAAAAGAAAGTATCTCAAACCAATGTAAACGTTCAAAGCTTACAAGAAATATGGAAACAGATCTCCGCATTCACCTATCTAATAAATAATATAGTGTATAAGAACTAGTAACTCAGCATACAATAAAAACTAGTATTGACTTCAAGTAGTAAGTACAAAAGTCAAGACTAAAAACGTGGGTCTTTTATTCAGTTAATGTATAAAAACAATGTAAACAAATTTTAATAAAGTTATTAGTTACACCACAAAGTAGAACAATCGTTTACTCTGCAACCGTATTCCTACAATACAGAATTTCTTAAATAAGAAAATAAACAACATTTTTGGAGGAAGATTCTGTGTTCAAACGTTATAGTCAAACTTTAAGCTTTTATGACTTATCCCTCTCGAAATACTTCTTTGTTAGCTTCTTTAGCCTCTGTTTGCTGTTAACTCACACGTTGATCGGTCTACAAGATCCATAAGGTGGCTGCCTGCTGGCGACCGATTTCTTCCATCAGCAGTTCCTTCCTTTCAAGAGTCGTAGAGAGAGACGGAAGTCTTCAGAACTAATTTGCTGAGCTCCATTTTTCCTCAGTCATTTTCGCCTTCGCCTCCCCCTCCTTCGCAGGGACCAGCACACTGTTGCCTCGGGGCAGCCGTCCCACAAAGAAGGGCAAAGCAACAGCCCTATGGAGTTGCTGGTGGAGAAATGGAGAAGGTATCCAGTCGCAGTGATGATAAGACGAAATGCGAGGGCCCTGGCTAAAGTGATGCTATGAACGATAAGCTAGGAGGTAGTAAGAACGGCTTGTCTTGGAGCATCAGAAGTAGTACAGCCTCTATGCGCATTCTACTNACGATAAGCTAGGAGGTAGTAAGAACGGCTTGTCTTGGAGCATCAGAAGTAGTACAGCCTCTATGCGCATTCTACTGGTTGGGGCTCATGTAATAGCGCAGCGTGCAATCGTGAGAAAGTTGTTAGTCGGCCGCGCAATTTAAATTAAGGGACATACATGACGAAGCTCAGTGCGATATTATAATGAATTTTCACATTCACAAATTAATAACTTGTTATTAATATTACGTGAGAAAAAAGTGCAGACTTACACAAATACCAAAGATTATTTATATTATAAGAAACATATCACAGTTAACTTTATCTTCTAGTACCAATTGAATTACAAAGCATATTTTAGTCCGTAAACGTACCGCACTAGTTGGCTTGAAGATCAGGAGAGAACGACGTCATAATGAAATTCTAAACGCAGTAGTGAAAATGTTTAGTTAAGGTAGTTAAAAAATGTTTCACATATCAATATTCGCACTCAAAAAGATAAATACACAAAAATGTATTTCGAGTCGTAGAGAATCCAACATTTTTTTAATTGAAATTTTATTTTGAAATAAAAACCCTTAATTTCAGACAAATTTTCAACTTAGTTTAGGCACCGATTATGCAAGCGTTACTGTGCAGCAATCTTATTTCTGTGCAACCTGATAAATTTTGCAAAATGGAAAACCGTAGATGTTTAAAAAAGTCAATTTTTTTATAGTTTAAGTTTTAGGGCAAAACTCACTGGAGTTCTTATAGCAACATTGACAATTAATTGCCTAACGAAGATGAATGTCTTAAATGTCTTATCAAAAATACACTTGAGCATTTTATACAGTATTTAATTATGTATAAGCGATTTATTTTCGTTACTGTCAACTTCTCATTGTCGCAGGATAAACGTACAGGTTCTACACTTAACATCCAAGTCAATGTTAATTTCCGTATGTAACTAAAGGTTACGCTACAGGCAGAGAGGAGAAACAGAAAGGGCTTTAAAAGTGTTCAGTCAACAGACCACCAGCTGTACAACGTCCTTCAGTTCCGGAAGGAGCGTGTGGTCGGTGTGGTTGACCCACTGCACTGAGAGGGCGGTTACGTCTAATCCCATTTCTCATTAATGCCGATGACATCCCTTACTACACTGTGCCCTATTGCCATGTCTCTTAGGATTAAATTGATAATAGCTTGTGCGCATTAAGTGCTCCGCGTTCCTGGTGCTTAAGCGGCGTTTCGAAGTGTTTGAAATCCGGGTTTTTTTAATGAAACTATTAAACGCGCCCCCAGTATGTTAACCGACTAAAAGGAGAGGACGGAATGATACTTTGAAGTTATCACGCATGATGTAAATACTTTTTTGAGGTCTTCCAATATAGTTGAAAAAGGCTTCCTCAGATTGCCGTATCTTAAATCACACTAGCTGGACACGAGCTAAAATTACGATACGAGCCTGTATTGATCTTTGGAATACAGACTTTCAATCAATAAAATGATAAGGCTACGTTGAAGTCCCATAGGTACACGCAGCACTACGATAACGCCAGTTCACAGCTGTGAACGTAACGGCGATGGCGTNTACGTTGAAGTCCCATAGGTACACGCAGCACTACGATAACGCCAGTTCACAGCTGTGAACGTAACGGCGATGGCGACTTGTAGCGCGTGCCAGTGTAACCGCTATAGCTCCCGCGCTTTTCGGCCAAAAAAGGAGAAAAACGATGCAGGCAGCTGGCACAATTTATTTTATGAACCATAGGTAGAGACTGTAGTGTCACATTTTATTTATCCATTTCTCGCACGCAAACGATTGCCCAAACACACGTCCCGGCCAACATGGAGANTGTAGTGTCACATTTTATTTATCCATTTCTCGCACGCAAACGATTGCCCAAACACACGTCCCGGCCAACATGGAGACAAGTGATTTTTCCTACCTGAGAGCGGTGCCGTAGCTGAGCTATGGTTACATGTGTGTCATGTGGCGGTGAACAGTGGGTGAATGTAAGTGTGAAACAGCCGCTTACACGCACTGCGTGCTTCAGCCGCTCACGCCAGCTAAATGACTCCACTGGCCAACAATATGTCGGAAAGCCGAAGATCGATACTCCGCCGTGTCACCTCGGATTTTCGCAAGTAGGATTCGTGCCAGACGATGGCGCTGGTCGGTGGGTTTACTCAGAGATCTCCTATTTCCCCCGCCCTTGTATTCTGGCGCGGCTCCATGCCCACCTCATTTCACACTCCTCGTCTCTCAAGACCTCGTCGTTAAGAGCCCCGCACTTATCTCTAAGCTCAACTCTGCTGACTCCCTCTGGAGGGTTAAACATCTCGCTTGCCTGCGATTGGCAAATTCATATCGGTTCCACTTTCGTCATCAGGAGGCAGCCAGTTTGTTCATATTCAGACAACGCAGGGCAAGGAGAGGCGAACAGGATAGTCGCATTGCCTTGCACACGCGCTACACTATTGTTGTATCGCAAAGGCCGTGTTCCAAATAGCCAAGATATCCACATGCACACGCTCGCACTCGGGTGTGACAACAGAGAGAGCTGTTCAACCCAGTGACGTGTGGTGAAGTGTTGCAAGGTAAGATGGTGATTGATCAGAGCTGTACACTCTCAGCGCACGCAGCAGGTACCTGTAACGACAGTGGAGCCGGGAGAAACTAAATGTACTGCGGCCACTCAACAGAGAGAGAGAGAGGTGAAACACCCATTACGCACGTACTGTGACGTCAACTGCACTACTACGTTTAAGTGGAGGATGTGTAAACTAGCAAACGAATTGGTATAGCACAGAGCAAAACGCAATTTACCTAGTAACAGTTCACTACACGCCACTGAATGTTCTACTTTATTTGTGAATAAATGCTTTAAATACGTATTCGCGAAAACCCATCTGTTTGATTACTAAGTGAGCACGTCCGCGAATTCGGAAATATCAACGACTTCTTCTCTTTTATTTCTGCTTTAATAGGAGCATAAATCCTACCATGTGCTCTCGCATTAGATCAAAATCATTAATGACGATTTAATAACTATCTGATCACTTGTTGTCGATCGAAATCTGCAGCTCACAAAAAACGACCACCGAATACTCGGGAGGACGAGTGCGAGTGTTGATGCATTTCGCATGAGAAGTATGGAAGGAAGGAATTGTGAAAAGGCGTGCGAGTATTAGTCGAATGACAGTGCGTTGGGGATTTCTGGTTATTTGGAACGCCGCCACCGGAATACTCGAGAGTACAGAAGTGAAACAGGTCCTATTACCAAGAACTCCAGCCGCATACGCCTGCAAGATGGCGTCGCTGGCCAGAAACATGGCGCAACGCCGTTTGTCAAGTGAGTTGCCAGGCGGCAACCCAGCCAAAAGGAAATCGTTCGAAGGACGCAATAGACAATAAAATCAATGCAAAAGGCCTATTTCCAGAGCCTCGCGCAACCAATCAACGGATTAGTACGCTTCAATCAAAGCAACTGACCAGCCATTTTATTTCTATAGTCTAATTGCGGTTTCTTCGCACTTTTTAAATCAATGATTGGATAAATCCTCCCATATATAACGTTTTTAGTTATTTCCTTAATATGTCATGTATCAAAAGCGTTTTATACCTCTGTTAACATAAAATTATCTTATTTTTCGTTAAATTAAAGTTTTAGCTATATTTCGTTCAAAAATTATAATATTTCATTTATAATTTATATAAATAAAACAGTGAGAAAACATGTGTATTGGCAATGCCTAGTTCTTACGCAAAATATTATTAAAGTGAGTGAGCACGAATTCAGTGTGTTGTCTTTGGTGAAATTTTCTAG
The DNA here is from genome assembly GCA_002778355.1 of Clitarchus hookeri. Classification (NCBI taxonomy): domain Eukaryota; kingdom Metazoa; phylum Arthropoda; class Insecta; order Phasmatodea; family Phasmatidae; genus Clitarchus; species Clitarchus hookeri. The sequence continues at coordinate 168,606 of NQII01003966.1, forward strand.
ACTTAGTTAAGCATAGTTTGCTCGAGGCAGAGGGTTATCCTGGAAGTGTAACTTTAGCAGGGCTTCAGAAAAGTGTGAAGTAACAGTGAATGGATTTTGCTTACCTATTCTGTGTTTCTGCCATGACCTTGCCTCCTTACTCGCCAGAATTTTTTGTGCTGGACTAAACGTCTGAAAATGCGCTGTTACCAATGTGTTACGAACTTTCATGTTCTAGGAAGTTCAAGTTCAGGGAAGAGTAAGGGGGGGGGGAGAGATCCACTAATAAAGCCTCACGTTCGTGATCGAAATACTCTGTTTGCAATGTTATGGACGTGGATGAGTGTGGATAATTATATAGATAAAGCGTAAATATTTAGATTTGAAGCAGTGGTATTCCAGTTTAAAGTGTTATGAAAGACTTAATGAAGTAAATTTATTGTGGCAGAGACATTTCTGCATGCGAAGTATGATAACTGCACTGGATGCACGCGTGTTGAAATACATCAATCCGACCAGTACCGACACGAATACGAATACCAAATCGGGTTGCAAGTATCAATATTCAAGCAACTTGGTATTCTTCAGATATGTATACTAGTATAAGGGTCAAATAGCCAGAAAGCAAAAATAATGTGAGGGCATGAGGAAGAGAAGTCCAGCAAGGGATGCAATGTCAAGATTAGGTGNATAGCCAGAAAGCAAAAATAATGTGAGGGCATGAGGAAGAGAAGTCCAGCAAGGGATGCAATGTCAAGATTAGGTGGTGCAGCATATAGGATACGGTACGTATTCCTGGTTATTCGCATTTAAACTACCATGCAACAAAGAAGAAAAAAAAATTCAACTCATAGAACGCAAGGGAGGAAGACATTATACAAAGATTTTTTGGACGGTTACAAAAATGGTAATAAATGTGGACAAAAATTAATAATGTCCAACAGTTAGGTAGACAACATTATATATATTTTTGAGTATACACGCAATATATTTNATAGCCAGAAAGCAAAAATAATGTGAGGGCATGAGGAAGAGAAGTCCAGCAAGGGATGCAATGTCAAGATTAGGTAGTGCAGCATATAGGATACGGTACGTATTCCTGGTTATTCGCATTTAAACTACCATGCAACAAAGAAGAAAAAAAAATTCAACTCATAGAACGCAAGGGAGGAAGACATTATACAAAGATTTTTTGGACTGTTACAAAAATGGTAATAAATTTGGACAAAAATTAATAATGTCCAACAGTTAGGTAGACAACATTATATATATTTTTGAGTATACACGCAATATATTTNTGGACAAAAATTAATAATGTCCAACAGTTAGGTAGACAACATTATATATATTTTTGAGTATACACGCAATATATTTTCTTTATTTCACACTGTGTTTCGCTTTTATTTCTTGCTTTATTTAAATTAAATTTAGATGCATTTTCTGCAACAAAACAGTCCTTTGAAAATGAACTGTGGACAAATCATCTGTTTTATTACTTTCGTGACCGATAACATTGTGCGTACTAATTTTTTACTGTTGCTGATTACCTGCGCAAGTACTATCTTCAGGGACTATAATGTTCACGTCGTTGTTTTGTGTAGCTGGAACAGCCGTAGGTCCATTTCCTATGGCAACCTACATACTTCCAGGAACCCTACCATTCTCCTTTATATTATTTTATTCATGAATTTTGGTTTTGTGCTTACTAAACCTTTTTTTTTTCAATACTTGCCTGCATGTTAGTCTAGTCAGCAGTATTCTCGGCTGACTCTTTGTTAAGCAAATATAAACTCTGTCGTGGGTATATGAGGGANATACGCCATTCGCGCTTTTCTACTTGTCGTATACACTAGTGTGGAAAATTTACGAAAATTTCTTAATGTCAATTCATATTAACATGCACGAAACGTTTCACGCACGTAGCGTATCTGTTCCGACAAATGTTGTTACATTGTTTTTAATTGTGGTGTTCACTTCGTACGGCACGTATCGGATCGGGCACGTTACATTATCGTCCGGTATTCTCATCAAGAATATTTTACTGATACGTGACATGCTGGAACATGCCGGAACGTGCCCGACCGTCAAATATGAATAGCCGTCCGTTTCGTTCAGTTGCGTTCAAGCCTAGAAGTGGTGAGCGTCTTCTGCTTGGGTCCGTGAAAGAAAATAACTGTTTGGAAATGAATTGTGAAAAGCTCGTTGAACTTTTTCGTGAACAAGAAAGCCTGTTAAACTACAATGGTTAATGCTACAATGATTCACAGTTAAAATAACCGGCGTGGAAGGCGATTGGACAACAGTCAGGACTGAAATGTAATATATACGAAAAATACTGTGCGGTATTCATAATTTGCTTATAATACATGGATGTTTTCTTTATAGGTTAGAAACTTCTGAATATCAAATGAAGTCATTAATTGTCATGTATTTTACTTTATCATGGTTGTTCCAATTAAAGATGTTAGTATTGGAATAATAGTTAAGAGTTAGAACCACTATANGTATTTTACTTTATCATGGTTGTTCCAATTAAAGATGTTAGTATTGGAATAATAGTTAAGAGTTAGAACCACTATACCGAAAATAAGGAAGCGTATATATATAATTCTATCGAATTCTATTTTATATTTACACGCTTAAAACTTTAATGACATTGTGCAGTTCAAAAATAAATAAGACGTTGCATGTATTATAAATTCATTTACTTAGCCTGGCGAGCAGCTACATTTTCCTGTATGAATCTATTTTATACATGCATTTTAATGCTTAGTGAAATACTGTGTGCTACATCATCAGCTATAAAACAATTACGAAAAATGCACAATTGCAAAAATGTACTATAATGAAATATAAACAACACAAAATGTATATTTAACACCAATCCACTATGTCAACTGGCGTCCGAAAGACATTTTTGAAAGTGTCTCTTACATGGAAGGCCAATTGAGAACTGTTTTCTCATTGCCTGGCGAGATTTCCAGAAGTCATCTCCTCACTTTGCTTTGCGGTTTCACAATGACTGGAATGGACACCAATGAAATTATGCAGTATTCACGTTGTAAAAATTTTTCTTTCTATAACACCCGGTTTCAACTGAATTCGTCTGTTGTAGATAAGAAATCGTTGGGCTGAAATCCCAAAAAGCNTCTTTCTATAACACCCGGTTTCAACTGAATTCGTCTGTTGTAGATAAGAAATCGTTGGGCTGAAATCCCAAAAAGCATTCTCCTTCTGCTCTTCTGGCCCTAGAAATACGACAGTTGAAATGTTGCTTCAGGTTATCATGTGTTTGTGCTCCTGGATAGGTTCTCGTTAAGTAAGGCTTCAACGGAAATGCCTCATCAACTACTATCACGTGGGGCATCGGCTTCTGCATTCCTGGGAGGGGTTTGTCTTTTGTTAACGACAATGTGCCATTGGCAAGACTTTTACCAAACTGTGGATTCTGGAACATTCCCCCGTCCCATTTTTGCTGTAACTGCCTATGCCTACCACAACAAACCTATATCTAGCATCAACTAGAGCCAACAGGACAACTGAAAAGATATTCTTATAATTAAAAAATAAAAACCACTGTTTGCCGGTGCACTTATCTGGACGTGTTTGCCGTCGACTGCTGCGGTGCAATTTGAGAAATTCCAATTCCCCCGAAAGTCTTGAACACTATGTGCCCATTGTTGAGCAGTAGGAACGGGGATACACTCACTTTTAATTTGTGCGATAGTTGCATTGCAAACNCACTATGTGCCCATTGTTGAGCAGTAGGAACGGGGATACACTCACTTTTAATTTGTGCGATAGTTGCATTGCAAACATCTTCAACAATATAGTTTCCGGAGGAATTTACGAAAGCGGAAAACAAAGAGTGGCCAGCCATCAACTACATAAAAAAATGAGAANACAATATAGTTTCCGGAGGAATTTACGAAAGCGGAAAACAAAGAGTGGCCAGCCATCAACTACATAAAAAAATGAGGATTTGAGGATGAGATGAGTTTCTTACTTCCATATTTACAAGACAGACCAGCCATGTCTTCGTTAAATGCTTCCAATTTATATTGAGACGAAACTGAGAACGATAATTCACAGACAATAATAGAACCAAGTTATTTATTTTCGTAAAGAAAGATCTGAATGCTCTGTTGTAAGCAATACACGTGAAAATTCTGAAATGGCGGTTCTGGCTGGAAAGAAGACTCCAAACGAACGCCCATTCACTGCTAAGAGGAAAACAAAGACGCCAGAGCTAACTGCATCCGCAGTACTAATGAAACAACTTTTACAAAATAAAACCGACAAAGAAGATAAGGTGGATGCTTTGTTCCATAGTTTGGCGCAGACTGTCAAGAAAATGGATCAATATCTCCATGCCCTTGTGAAATCCAGACTGTGCTCCGTAGTAGGAGAACTGGAAATACAAAGTATAATAATAACAATAATAATAAAACGTCTTTATTTTTGTGGCGAAGTTAAGGTTATCACCCTCTCTTACACGTAACCACTTTTCATAATAAAAAATAATACTTAGTTTTTAAAAGAAAAAGAAATAAGAAATGAAACAAAACATAATGTCTACTGTAAAATTAGGAAGTAACTTACATGATATATATATTAAAGCAACATACATAAAATAAAAACTTGCTGAATAGTGAACTTACGCGATTTCTCTTTTGACGTATGTTTTTATGTGTATACGTATATGCATATGCACACACAAACACGCAAACACAAAACCACACACTCGTAACATATTTTTACATACATGTAATTGTACTATTTATAAAAATAAACTACATGATAACATCGATTAGCAAAAATTTTAAATTGCAATTCAATTGAAGGATTTTTTTACGAAAGAAAATCACAGTAAATAACTATTTAAACACGGAGAAAAAAATACCAAAAAAGTGATATATGTTTGTCTAAAGATGTGATATGTTCTCTCCACATTACATTTTCACTTAATATTACACATAAGTTTTTTTAAGTACTTTGATAGAGGAATCGGTTTGCAATCAAGTAATATATTAGGAGTGCTAGGGACGTTTGGTGACATGAATAGTTTCTTGGAACCTATTATAATGCTCTGGTATTTCTTAAGGTTTAATAGTCACCCCTGCTTTATTCACCATTCTAAGATATTTGACAATTCATGGTTAATTGTGTCAATTGATGACGTAATATTACTGGGATTATCTGACAAGTAGATTTGGAAGTCGTCTGCATAAATATGGAATTTACAATGTTTTAGTATCTGAGGATGGTCATTATTAAAATTAGAAATAAGTTGGTTTCTCATAACAGAGCCCTGGGGATCTCCAGTTTTAAATGTGAGCCAAGCGGATTGGTGTTCTCTGCAGACAACTCTCTAATAACGGCAACAAAAATAGCTTTTAATCCATTCTAACGATATTTCGGAGAAAATTAAATATGATTTTAGATTTGCAGGTAATAGCTCATGGTCAACGGAATCGAATGCTTTGCTAAAATCTTATAGTGTCAGAAATGTCGACAAATGGTTATCCATGTTATGTTTTATGCCATCAGTGACCTGAAGAAGAGCCGTACATGTGCTAAAGCCTTTTCTGAAACCAGACTGATGGTCGACCATCAGGTTGTTTTCAATAATTTACCTTGTTATCTGTTGGTGTGTAATATATTCAAGGGCTTTGGAAATTGTGGGAAGAACGCTTATGGGTCTATAATCACTATAATCACTGGCACGTTCAGGACTATTTGTTTCGGGATGGGTATCACTTCACTAAAGCAGATTTCCCATGAGTTCGAAAGCTGCGTGTAACCAGCAAATAATTAAATATTTTTGTAATTGTTTGTAAGATAAACGGTAAAGCTAGGTTTATCATATCAATTGAAATTCTGCCATTACATTCGGCCTTGGTTTTAATCCGTCTGATAGCTTTCAGAACGTCAACAGGCGTGACGACATTAAAGGAAAAACGTTCTTCTCCACAGCGGGAGTGGGCTTTAATAAGAGAAAATGTTTCGTTTTTTATTTCAGGAATAATACGTGTGCATGAAGTTGTGAAATGAGTATTTTAAGTTCGTCAGCACTTTGATTGATTTTTTGTTTATATTTTTTAGTACCTTTAAGCTTTACACCCATATTTTTTACACTTCTCCTTAAATGCTGCGGGCATGAGTTTGGTTATATGAAGCGGCGTGCAACACCACCATGCAACGTGCCTACACCTACTACCTATTATCAATCATATTCATCCACAAATGTTTCAACACACATGCATGCACCAACATCTCTATCGCAAACAAATGACGCTGTGAACCAACACCAGTCAACTTCTAATATTTATGAACATTTTTCACAATAAATTGGTACTTGACCATGCGATACAGTTTTTTGTGAAATAAATGATTATGAATGTAAATAACGTTATTTAAGTACGGAGTATACGTGTATTTTACTCCTTAAGGTGATAGCTAGTTACTCCTTAGGCGTTACAGCTTCCTTGAATGTTGTACCTTGCCTCTTTATTATGGATATAATCTTTTCCAGTAAATATTCAAAATGATTTTCATTCGTTCGAAAATACTCGTGATACTTTCACACGTAATTTACTATCTCATTGTGTAGTGTCCAATATTCTCCTTCTGTTGATTTTGTTTTTTAATNTCGTGATACTTTCACACGTAATTTACTATCTCATTGTGTAGTGTCCAATATTCTCCTTCTGTTGATTTTGTTTTTTTTAAAATGTTATGAACGCCAAATAATTTTTTTCTTGCAGTTAAACTTATTTTCGTCTTAGTCAAGTAATATTGCAATTGCACATAGTTATAACGTGTTAAAATGAAACATTACGCAATCTGTACAACCACTTTGTGTGTTTTGTTGGCATATCCACTCCTGGCTTTACGTGCTTGTAATGTCTAGAGCCTGACAGTATAACTCGACGGTGCGGTGGCCCGCACAGATACACTACGTGCTTTACACGTTTCGTGCATGATAATATGAAGCGACCTTTAGATTGTAGTTCAGTCATCGCCAACTGCAGTGCAAATCTCAGCAGTTACTTTTTAAGACGTGTTTTTTTCTTGTTCTAACGGCTGACGGAGATTTTTTTAAATTTGATAATTTGATTTCCTGCTCTCTGACAGACGAACAGTAATATACCCACCACTTTCTCAACTCCCAGGGTAATTTTCTTCGCAAGAGGTGATCCCAATAGACAAATTCGAATGCTGATTCGATCCAGAATGAATTGGAAAGTCTCCTCTCTCACTATCTCTCTCTTTCTCTCTCTCTCTCTCTCTCTATGATGCAGTGAGTACACTAGAGGTGGCAGACATGTCGTGGTATTGGTTTGAGTCTAGTACACAATTCCTTGCCGTAGCAGCTACTGCCCACAACAATAACTGAAGTTTTTCCTAATATTTGTTCATTCAAATTAATTTCAGAAAGTTTTTATATATCTTAACATGTGCTGGCTGTTAGTTGCTACTTCACATACATCATTCAATACGTTCAGATATANTACATCACTCAATACGTTCAGATACATGAGGACTTGAGTTTTGTTGAAAGGGTCCGTTTGCCTTTAATGAGACAATACGCCTGTAGAACTAAAATGGTTTATAAAAGTATGAAAAAGAATGTTTCGCATAAATCGACTTCGGGGCTTTGTTGCATACCGTATGCTAATGTTGTACCTTAAAAGACAAATTATTCGGGGGGTTAAATTATAGGCACAATCGGAATTGTATGAATCCTTTGTAACCTGATATCAGTTCACTACGTTTTTCTGCTCCTGGTTCGTTGAAAGGCAGTAAAGCTGAAATGCAAATGAATACAAAATGATTTCAAATTTTACGAAAAATTTATATTGAAGGTAAATAATTGACACTGATAGATAGGAATTTCTTGAAAAAAAGTATGGATTCAAAAAATAGCGCTCTGCAGAATTATTTCCTCCATTTTACATTACTCTGGGCTCTGTGTTGGTTGTATGGCTGTAATGTGAATCAACATACACAACTGACTGATTGTTATGAATTTTCCTGTTTGCCAACTTCCCTCCTAATTCAATTACTACTACGTCATTATCCTATAGTATGCTTGACTTTTCGCGCATGCGTGTTATCTATTTCGGTTTCACCTGCCATCTCAACACCAATCTTTTAATTTGACTATGGCGCCAAGTAAGCATACAAAGCGTGCATGTAGCCGATATATTTGCGGAAATTTACTGATTGCCTCATTGAAATTAAGTTGAAGAAATTTTATAAATTATGTTTGGGGGTATAAGTTCCTGCCTTATACTTACGTATCATGATTTTTTTTTCACGCTAAGGATATAGGAAATGTTGTTATTTAAATTTGGTAGGAGAATTTTATCCTTCTGAAGGAAATTGTAAATAAATTTTTTCACGTTTGTGAAGTGAATCTATTTGATAGCAACGCCTATTGCCGGGAAACTAACACCGTACACAACCTTGATATTAAGCACAAATAAATACTATTTAGCTTGTAAGAATATTGATAGAAATAATTTGTAATGTTTTTTTTTTTACATCAACCGCTTAGTAAATATATTGACTTGAAAATTTCAACTATTTATCTCTTCAAATTAGTTTCTCAATGTGGTGAGAACAGCGGTATCTTAAAAAAAATAATTCTGATTATTTAAACACTACTGGATAAACTACAGTTTGAGATATGTAGATGGTAAATTATTGTGTTTATTTCAAAACCCAACCTGGCAATGTTTGTTTACCCGTTGTAGGATATTATGTGCAGTTCACAGTTAACACAACACACTGGAAAACCCTGCTTAGGATCTACTTTTGTTCATTTTTGTAACCTTCCGTCATATGTAAAGTTAACATTGCAAGAGGCCTGATCATTTTATTCATGCACCATCTAAGCGAAACTATGAAATTGTTAGGAATGTAAATACGTTATTACCATACAACTTCATACTATAGAGTGTACAAAAGAAGACATACTAACTTATATGGCCATAAATATAAACATTAGACTTGCAATACAATGTTGAGTTATAGGACTACGTTTTTATTCGCTGCCAATTTAATATTAAACGTCTGCCAGCCAGTGTGCTCCGGAGCATCTGCCAAGTTGCTGTACTTCTTGTAATGTACGCTGAACTTGAGTTGCCGAGAAGTGTTGTGATGACCATANGAGCATCTGCCAAGTTGCTGTACTTCTTGTAATGTACGCTGAACTTGAGTTGCCGAGAAGTGTTGTGATGACCATAGATCCCAACAGAGAATGCAGCCCAAGGATACACATGGTGAAAGTCGTACGACAGTTACGCTAACCTGCAACTCCCGTGATCCGGGTTCGAATGCTGGTGGAGCAAAGCTCGAATTAGCGCATGCGGGTAAATATAGCGGATCCGCTAACGGTCGGTAGGTTTTAGCATGGCACTTTCACCCTCCCATCAGGACAGTCCTTTGCTACTTCATCCTAGGGCCTCACTTTACGTCACGTTCCACGTTGATGGGCACCTGCGTGTTTCACCCTAANTCCTTTGCTACTTCATCCTAGGGCCTCACTTTACGTCACGTTCCACGTTGATGGGCACCTGCGTGTTTCACCCTAAAGAAATCAGCTTGTTTGATGTGGCCTCGACACTGGGATCTCTCCCAAATGAGGTACATTGGGCGGTAGGTGCTTCTACGTGGCGTACGGGCCCACTGACCTACAGATGAGAGAACGTTTTTNAAATGAGGTACATTGGGCGGTAGGTGCTTCTACGTGGCGTACGGGCCCACTGACCTACAGATGAGAGAACGTTTTTTACAGCTATCGAATTTCATTAGTTTACTCTGTGCACGACAACGCGGAATACAGCTGACAGTCATTGGGAAAACATGAGTGCTGCAAAGAATGTACGTAGTGCTGTAGGAGAAAAGCNACGCGGAATACAGCTGACAGTCATTGGGAAAACATGAGTGCTGCAAAGAATGTACGTAGTGCTGTAGGAGAAAAGCAATTAGAAATATTTCCGATGCGTTTGATGCTACAATTCATTAATACATTTATGAAGCTGTAATGAAAGCTTTAACCTATACAAAGTACGGAAAATTTACCATACGTCAAACTGCAAATACCGGACTGCTAATTTACAATTTTGTAATGCTTATTAAGCATTTGAANGAAAATTTACCATACGTCAAACTGCAAATACCGGACTGCTAATTTACAATTTTGTAATGCTTATTAAGCATTTGAATCTTTCCTAAAAAATTTAAGAAACCTTCCGTGGATGTATGGGGGGAAAACCTTACCACACGTGCTATCTTAATTCGTGTTTCACACTTATGTGGTGAATTTGTGAACAATTTCTTAGTGTAGTTTCCTGTACTGACGAAATACAGCTCTGTTAATAACTGCTTATATTCGGGGAGCCATTGTGTGGGAAGAAAAATAAAAATCGCAAGTCGCCGATGCTTTTCTTTCAGCCAGCTTGTGTACTGGTACGAGTTTATGCGAGCATGTGAAGTCACTTGCTCTTGGGTACTCCGAGAAAATGCCCATCTTCTCGCGACAAGGTCATTTCCATTACATGTCAAAATATGCACGATCNCTCTTGGGTACTCCGAGAAAATGCCCATCTTCTCGCGACAAGGTCATTTCCATTACATGTCAAAATATGCACGATATTGCCCAAGAAATTCTACTCATGGTCATGGTGGAAGAGCATCTGCACAGATTGCGGCGCAACTTAGGTAAACGGTGGACAGTTTTAATTGATATGTGAATTCCAGCGCACTCGTTTCGTCGTTCGTTTTCCTCTTAGTCTACGATTAGCTCAGCCGGCGATGTTACAATAATGAGGAGGGTCATGGCATGTGATAGCTGATGGTTTTGTGAATTGTTTGTTGATTGTCTTTGTATAGGTTGTTCACGGTAAATTGAGCAATCTTGAGAACCCTGTTTAAGACCTAACTATATGCACGTAGTGTATTCTTCCACCATATTTAATATTAACATTGCTATGGACCTCATCACATTATTACTGCGTTTGTCAAGTAAATTGTGTAATTAATAGAAAATAAAGTATTAAAAAAATTTGCTATTTCTTACAGTTATATGCGCTTGAAAACCAAAACGTAAAATAAAAAATTTCAGTATTCACAAATTTTTACCTAACACTTTTAATTCAACGTTAATACATGGAACTACTTTCCCCCCGTTGANAATTTCAGTATTCACAAATTTTTACCTAACACTTTTAATTCAACGTTAATACATGGAACTACTTTCCCCCCGTTGATGCCAACCTTATTGAGCGCATGACAATCAGGTTTCTCATTAAAATATACGGAAGTAGTGGTAGTAACATTATTCAGAGGTTGATTTCAGAAGTACTCATTTAATCGTGAAATACATTAAGATATTTTTATAGTGGTATAACATACAAAATTATGTTTGGTAGCCGTTCGAAACTCTTATTAGTGAGTGAAGAGATTTTGGCGGCTCTTAACATCGGGGTCTTGAGAGCCGACGAGGGTGCAGTGAGGTGAGTATGAAGCAGCTCCGGAATGAAAGGGCAGGGATAACGGGAGATCGGGGAGAAAACCCGCTGACCAGGCATTATCCGGCACGATTACCCCTTGCGAAAATCCATAGTGGACTGGCTGAGGATTGAACCCGGGTTCGCCTTGGTGGGACGCGAGCAGTCTATTCGCTTAGCCAACGTGGTCCCTAAATTCGTTTTGGGTTTTTCTTAACCTGGTGTTAAGCTCAGAATATTTTCTAACTGTATGAAAGGCGTGCATGTACCGTTGTAGCTGTCCCTGACGTATGCTGAGTTGCCAAGTGCGCCCGGATTGTACACTGAAGAGCCAAAACAACATTTATAGAANAGCTGTCCCTGACGTATGCTGAGTTGCCAAGTGCGCCCGGATTGTACACTGAAGAGCCAAAACAACATTTATAGACGTGCGTATGCAAATAACAGAGCCATGGAACCAATCAGAGTAACGCGATGCGGTCGGAAGCTAGATCGGTTACTGCTGATACAATGGCAGGTTATCAAGATTTAAGTGAGATTCAACGTGGTGTTATTGTCGGCGCACGAGAGATGGGNCTGCTGATACAATGGCAGGTTATCAAGATTTAAGTGAGATTCAACGTGGTGTTATTGTCGGCGCACGAGAGATGGGACATAGCATCTCCGAGGTAACGATAACATTTGGATGTTCGCGTACGACCATTTCACNCGCACGAGAGATGGGACATAGCATCTCCGAGGTAACGATAACATTTGGATGTTCGCGTACGACCATTTCACAAGTTTACCGTGAATATCGGGAATCCGGTAAAACATCAAATCTTTGACATCGCTGCGGCCGGAAAAAGATCGTGAAAGAACNGTGAATATCGGGAATCCGGTAAAACATCAAATCTTTGACATCGCTGCGGCCGGAAAAAGATCGTGAAAGAACGTGGCAAACGACGACTGACGAGAATCATTAAATGTGACAGACGTGCAATCCTTTCTCAAATTGGCTCAGATTGGATTTGTGGACTGCCCTGCAGGATTCATGGTGTGAAATGCCTCCTGAATACCTTCAGACATTAGTCGAGNGGGGGGGGGGACTACACGATATTAGGCAGGTGTACCAGTTTTTTTGGCTCTTCAGTGTAGTAGTTTCGTAGCCTTAATTATTTTCAAATACATTTTTCGTTCCGCGCCACGCTTATTAATGGAGTACAACATATTTTATTACAGTTTGTATTGTGCAGCATGAGTTTTGACGTTTTGGTTTTATCAGCGTCGGCTCTGATATGGCCGTTAAGTAAGCTTTTCGTCCTGCCCAGAGCTGATTCAAGGTTTTTTAATATACATTTTAAAGAGTGTATTTTTAATCGACGTGGGCTTTTGGTATAGCATTTAGTCTAATTATCCATGATAGCTTCCCGACGTCGTATTTGATCANTTTTAATCGACGTGGGCTTTTGGTATAGCATTTAGTCTAATTATCCATGATAGCTTCCCGACGTCGTATTTGATCACATTATTTTTTTAATACTGTAATTGTTATGGCAAAATTTTGCGCAGTATTCTGTATCGTAAAATGTACCTGAAATGTCATGCTTGTAAATATATTGAGTTTGCAATTACGTATATTACGTTGTTGAAAGAATGNTTTTAATCGACGTGGGCTTTTGGTATAGCATTTAGTCTAATTATCCATGATAGCTTCCCGACGTCGTATTTGATCGCATTATGTTTTTAATACTGTAATTGTTATGGCAAAATTTTGCGCAGTATTCTGTATTGTAAAATGTACCTGAAATGTCATGCTTGTAAATATATTGAGTTTGCAATTACGTATATTACGTTGTTGAAAGAATGTTTACTTGTTGTGTTTGTATTTAATAATTTCTGACCCATGACACATCTCCTTCATATAACATGTCCAAAGTATCGTTGCGGAAATGCCCAGCCTTTCTCGAACTAACCTTTCCACCGCCTCATGTTCTAGCTTTGGAGAACTCTTGTCTGGTGTATGTCCGGGTCGATACATATTGACGCCACCCTCCTCGACCATATGCGTGGAAACCAAAGAGGCCGATGGAGCCGTGGTGGTATAGTGGTTAGACTATTCGCCTCCCACCTAGGTGAACCGGGTTCGATTTCCGGCGGGGTTGCTCCCGGATTTTCGTATGAGAGAATCTTGCTGGACGATGCCGCTGATCAGGGGGTATACTCGGGGATCTCCCATTTACACCATCCTTGCATTCCGACGCTGCTCCACACTTACCTCGCTACACTCTCATCGGCTCTCAAGATTCCATGTTAAGAGGCACCCTTATCTCTTCACTGACTCACTCACTCACTCACCGAAGAGGCCGACACAGCAACTGTGTACGGAGTGAGTCAGACAGTGGAAACAGCTGCCCTCGCAGACTGGATTGGTCGTTTCCAAGAAAGACTAGGCATTCCCATAACGATACTTCAGTNGTGGAAACAGCTGCCCTCGCAGACTGGATTGGTCGTTTCCAAGAAAGACTAGGCATTCCCATAACGATACTTCAGATAATGGAATGCGACAGAGATGCTCCTCCACCTCGACCAAAATTGGACTTTCTCGGGCAATGGTGTTTTGCTTACTTTGACACGTAGTGGAAAACGTTAGATCATGAGAATGTAGGCATAGTCTCAGATAACGCATGCGTATATGACATCGCCGTGGTCGCACAAACACACATCAGTGAAAAGGACCCTTTGGTAACAAGCCTCCATGCGCGGGCAGCTGTTACCACTGTAAGTCCCTTCGCACTCCAAACATCAATTTCTGGGCGGAACTCATTGTCCTCCATGCACACAGCAGAGCAAGATCGTTTTCATTTGGATCGCTTGAGACATGCGTGACAGACACGAGACATATTATAAATAAAATGGTTTCAATATACCAAATATATTTGCTTGCAGGGCATTTGTTTCAGCTGGACAATGTTTTGTTGGTACAACGAAGCCTCAGTTCCTCCAAATGAATATAATTTGTTCACAAAGCCAAATAATTTATTTAAAATTATTTTGTTTGTGTGAAACTAATATTTCGTTGTTACAGCATGGTTTAAAAAAAAAAAAATATTTAGAGTAAGCAAACATATAGTTACAATTTGCCAGACAAATTATATGTTTTGTTATATGCGATATATTTAGAACAAAGAATTTATTTGCAGCGACCACATATTTTATTGGCGACACTAATCCATTTGGTTGATTTTCACCTTCTTTGTTAGCTGCGGGTTCAAAGCAAATGTCTATTTTTAAGTAAGAAGTCCGTGCACGAGGTCGTCTTGAGAATGGCTGGTGAAATAACCAAGAAATATTTTGGAATATCGGGATTAAACTGACTTTATAAAAGTATTTGCGGGTAATTTAACTAATTATTGCTCAACTGCGGGCTTTGCAATTAAGTGTTGTGTAATTTTTTTTTTAGGTTTACATTGTTGGAATATACGCGGATTTCTAACCTCGGCCTGTATGTAATTTAAGTGATGTATTCGTTACAAAAATTGCAAAGAATTTAGCTTAATTATTAGTGACTGAGTAAGTAGTGGAACACGGACACATGCTTTGTACACGCAGCATTCCTATCGCACCGTATTCAAACATGTATCAACGTCTTAATTCTATAAGGACGAAAATTCACAAAACTATGGTAGTGTTTATATTACTCGAATGTTTTGTGTTAATTATTTAACAGTTTCGTAGTTGTAATTGTACAAAACAAGTTCAGTGAAGAGTCCGTAGTTTTTGGATAACTCGATACAACAGTCAACCCTACTAACAAACACGTCCACATAATCTCAGAAAACTCTAACGTAATGTAAACAAAATATTTGGTAGGGGCAACAAAATATTTGGTAGAGGCAACCAAATATTTGGTAGATACAACCAGCGGTGTGTGGTAAACTGTTGCAAGGTGAGCTGTGGTTTTCTTTGTGNGGCAACCAAATATTTGGTAGATACAACCAGCGGTGTGTGGTAAACTGTTGCAAGGTGAGCTGTGGTTTTCTTTGTGCTATACCTAATAGTTTGCTAGTTTACAAATCGGCCACTTAGACGTTGTAGGCATCTGACGAGACAGCACGTGTGTAGTGGGCGCCCCGCCGCTCTCTCGGGAGTGGTTGCTATACATTCAGTTACTCCTAGCTCCGCTCTGGTTACTGGTTCCTGCTGNGCCCCGCCGCTCTCTCGGGAGTGGTTGCTATACATTCAGTTACTCCTAGCTCCGCTCTGGTTACTGGTTCCTGCTGCGTGAGCCGAGTGTGTACAGCACTGAGCAAGCACCAGCTTACCTTGCAACACTCCACCACACGCCACTGGATACAAATGAAGATTCGGCTGGGGCAACAAATAATTTGGCAGAGAAAACAAAATATTTGGAACAAGCAACCAAAGATTTGGTTAAACCAAAGAATTCAAATGTTTTTTGCAATCAAATAAACCAACAAACTAATTTTGTTTCAAAAACAAAATATTTTATTGCCCTTATACAAACAAATGATTTAGTTGTGGCAGAAATATTTTATGTAAACCAACAGGATGTTTTTCTCAGTGCAAGGATTTGCCACGGCCTTTTATTTGACAAACACCCCAACTGTGACGTCAAGTCGTGCTAGTCGAACACTAGACAGTGGAAACGCCGCCTGAGCAGGAGCGATGGCTTTTTTTTGCCCGCGCAAAGGAACCACGAGCATATGGAGGCGATTACGAAGATACCTTGTCTCTTATCAACAATATACCTTTGAAAATACGGGGAATGTTGCAATGGTTTCGTCTATTTATTGCATTATTTGTATTTATGTTTGTAGCAAACACACAACTGCAAACGTTTTAAATTTGGTGATATTTTTTTCTTCTATTAGCGTGACACATTATAATATGGCCGGAGAGTATCAGTTAATATTGTATATTCCTGCTTATTGTTCCTCTGAACCAAAACAAAAAGGCAAGTAGGGGTACAAATTCCACAGGGGATGTCGAGTTATTTTGGACATTATACGAAACATGCTAATTAACACCCCAGATAAACACCTTGGGGGAAATATATTTTTTTCTTTAGGCCATGAACACAATTTTCTCTTCTCGGAAGATAACACCCTTGTCGTCTGGAGAAGTGCCCGGGATAAAGGAATAATTCCGATATTGGGCTGGGCTCTCAAGACCTCGTTGGTAAGAGCCGCCCAAATCTCTCAACTGAATCCGATATTGGGCAACACAAATATGTCGTTGAAGTAACACCAGTCAGGAGACGGAAATAAGCAAAAGACTGTTCTCGTATAATATCCTACATGACATAAGATGTATATACATTGCACTATAAAATAACAGAGTATTAAAATACGCCTCTAATTTAATTTCAGGGGTTTTAAGTATATGCTTTAGATTTAGAAACTTAATCAAAAATTGGAATAAACATTATCGCTTAAATCCATGTCCTATGTAAGAATAAAAGTTGCAATTACTTTGTTCATAAGCTGGTGCTCTGGGCTTTAAAGCTACAAATGAGACAAAAAATGAATAGACCGCATATACATATCGCATATATATATATGCGATATATATATCAAAAGACATACTGCAAAGTAAGAAAAATTTAAGTAGATAGATAATGCCCGCAATTCTGAAGAAAACACGTAATAATTTAACTAGTGGATGAGGAATACGGAGACAAGAGCGTAGAAATGTGACGGAGGAATTGTATAGGCAATGCGCGAGAATGGAAGAGGAAAAGTAATCAACCGCGATATATCACGTGCCTTTGGTCGGCAAGGGGAAGTACAACAGACAGAGACGCTGGTTGACGGACACCGCGCATTAACATGTAAACCGAAAGTCGAGCACCGTCCAACAGGGCTCCTCCCGGCCTCTCAATTAGTCCGGGGCTCGTACCGTGGGTGCTGGAAATGAGCTCGGGGTGGAGCGAGGTATCCGAAGGCTGCACGTCGTCGCAGGAGTATCACATGCCCCTCGGCCCTAACTACGTCGTTGGGAAGGGAGGGCCAGCGAAGGGAACTCGCAAATAATCTCGATTTATCGCGAATTCACAAGCGAAGCCTGCGAGGCGAACACGGCCCTGCACGCAGATGCGGGCGACATTGCAGTATTGATGAGGTTGAAATTCTGCCAGAATTTCTCTCTTCCCNTATTTACTAAATGCAGAGACGAAATTACGTGCGCGCGAATTGTACAGTGTTTTTGTTTTAATGAATTGTCATTTAGATATTATCATAAAATTGAAATTTACAGCATATTTTATTAAGTTACCCGCTAATAATATTAACTGTTGCTTTTAAAANATATTATCATAAAATTGAAATTTACAGCATATTTTATTAAGTTACCCGCTAATAATATTAACTGTTGCTTTTAAAACGTTTGAAAGACCTCGCTACTTCATTAAAAGCCAAGCGGTTGATTTGTTATACGAAATACATTTAATAAAACAGATATTTAACTTTTCCAATTACTTGAAGAGGTTTAAATTATACATTTATGCTTTGTTTACTGTTTTCAACACTGTACAAATTTCACAGTGAAATACATACTATTGTACTTAAATATAAACAGGTATCCCAACTTTTCCAATTTTGTCTTAATATTACTTCGGTGAGATTACATTCCGCGGTCTTAGATCAAATTCTGTTTACCTGCAGAGTCACGAAGACGCATTCACAACAAAACACATGAATGCTCGCACGCATCGGTCTGGTTTCTGTTATTTGAACTCCCGTAATACNAAGACGCATTCACAACAAAACACATGAATGCTCGCACGCATCGGTCTGGTTTCTGTTATTTGAACTCCCGTAATACAAAATGTGTATAAATTATCTTGAAAAGAATGTTTTTTAAGAACTTCGTCAGTCGTCACTTAATTAAACGGAGAGGCTGAAGGAAATTATATGGTAAAGTTATTTAATAGACAGACGGTCTACCACTTTGAAGAAAGCTGTTCCACTATTATAACCACTGATGACAAGAGAGAATTGTGTTCTTCAAAGAAGGAGGCTTATTTGAACAGCGACTATTCTAATGTGTAGTTCATTTTACAATAAAATATTTGTTTAATTCATTTGTGCTACATTTTATCTCATTTTCAGGATACTACCAAGTACAGTCTTAAGGTTTTTTTTTTCACGAAATGATAACATCGGAAATGATAACATCGGGGTTTATAAAAGTAAAGCCAGCAGCCATGAATGCACTCCTCTGTATGAAACACACACTCACACACTTTAGCCTCCTGTGTTGAATGGTCACACAATGGTGAATGGTTATGCAGTCACCGGTCGGCCTATTATCGAAGTGAGCCAGGAGGGGTTAGGAGACTGAATACCGGCTCCCTTTTTCTTCCTCTTCCCCCCTTTCATGGGGAATATCGCGCCGACAGTCTGCAGCCTGAAAACCCCCTTTTTTCCGAGTACCAGCCACCATGGACTCAGTCGAACGTGTGAAAGGACTCTGTCAGGTACGACAGTGAACTGCAATTAGTTGTCAGTCCTTTCTCCAGCACAGGAATGTTCGTCAAAGGCAAGAATTCAGGCGCTTTATTTCCCTTGTCAAACTCGAGTTTAATTGTTTGCAGTTCTACGTGGCACTGCAGAAATTTTAAGTGATCATTTCTTCGCTATACAAAAGAGCCACTGAACGGAGCAAATCCAATCATAGCCATTACACAGAATATCATTTAGTACTTATCCTTTCTGTTAAACAAAGAGTTCAGGCATCAAAAATATTCACTCTGTGTATTCACGTACATATGTAGGCTATTTATATTTACTTTCCATTGTACACTGTAATATAAACTTTGTTGGCTCTCAAACATGTCTAAGTTTTTTAAAAATATATATTAAATGCAAACGTAAAAGTTTGAAACAGTGTTTTATAGTTTGTATTGGATATTTTTTACTTGCAATGTTTTATTTAATTATTTCAGAAACTAAAAAATTATTATTAAGTTTTTTAAGTGCAGTCCAAACAATAATACTGTGTTTAAACGTTTATCTAATGATCATTAGTACGTCCCACGGTGGTCCAAATATTGTCAAGATATCCTCCAAAGCACTGGCTTAGCTTACATTTAAAATTATCACATTCTAAAGAGGGTCTAGTGGAAGGTAGATTGATAGATAATATTCTCTCTCATTGAATCTCACTCCAACTACCGACGGGTTTTAGTGAATAAGAATTTCTTATTACAACTAAAAAAGCCTGATTTAAAAACTGATTAAAATGCAACATGACGTTACTGATATAATTAATGAGCCTACTTTCTTCAATATGGGTGCTATTCATTTTTAAATAATGTCTTGACATCTGAGGTGGTATGTTAGAATTGTCGTTTTGTTGAAAGTAATGTAATTAGGGATGAAACCAGAAACATATGCAACAGTAGTGAAACAATTACAAATACACACGTGCCTTACCCGGGACTCGAACACAGAAAACCTCTTACCATAAGCTAGTGTGCAATCAACTGCATTGCGAAGGTCGGGTTCGTGCATTTACTTCAAATTTAATCAGTCAAATCTTTCAAATGAAAGGATTTTCTAACCTAAAATATTTCCACNGGTTCGTGCATTTACTTCAAATTTAATCAGTCAAATCTTTCAAATGAAAGGATTTTCTAACCTAAAATATTTCCACAGCATAATTTTTAAAATAGGTGAATAATCCACATAAAACATGCAAATTTATATGACCTACCATAGCACTAATTGTGTGAAGAATTTTGTGAAAATCGGTTGATTGGTCACTGAGTTATGGAAAGTAAAACATCCATATTATTCAACTGACTATAGGGTATCATGCTTATGTGGCCACCATTTTGAAAATAAGTGTCTGACATACTTAAAACATTCAATTTTACATTACCTGCCGCACTACCATTTGTTTGCAAAATTTGGTAGGAATATGTCAATTGTTTCACGAGATACGACACATTCTATTTATTCATATGGCACTAACTTACAACATGTCGAACAAAAGATGCTCCATGTAGACATAGTTGATAGTTGTTATATATACTACCAGCATTAAAAGTTAAGTTGGAATTGGTAATATGTTTTAAACGATATTCGTGGCTAAAATAACTATTTAACGGCCATTTTAAAGATAGGTGTCTTATATACCTTAAAGAATCTATATTTTTGCCAAATTCAATAGAAATCGGTTCATTGTTTACCGAAATATGACAAAAACTTTACTTATTTAGGTGGCGTTATCTTACAAAATGGTTGACAAAAATGGCTAAATATTGGCATGTATGATTGTATATACTTTCTGCATACAAAATTTCGTCTTAATAGTTTAAATGGTATAGTAAATATACCAAATAAACCTATAATGTTTGTATGGCCACCAATTTAAAAATAACTTCCTAATCAAGTTTAATTACCAAAGTTTACCTGGCCTTCCATAATATTATTTACGTGCCCAATTGGGTGACAATTACTTACATAGTTTTCGCGATATAATGAAAAATTTAAGTTTTTTTCATTTGACGCTATTTTCTTAAATTTCTAATTAAGAAAAATATCTTTTTCAAAATTGAATGACTACCCGATGCTCTGCCATCATTCAAAATTTGGTTTAAATCGGTTGAATGGTTCCCGAAATATTACATATCACCCAAAATATTAAAATTTCCGCTATTTTTATTGTAAGTTCCCAGCGTGGTCGGAAACTAAAAAAGGCATGTGTTCTTACTAAGTAATATATATGTACCGAGTTTGGAGAAATTCGGTTGACCCGTTAAAAAATTTAAAGGAAGGGCCACGCATATACACACAGACAGGAAAGTGATCTCATAAGCCTTTCTTTCCTTCAGAAATTAGGCTAAAAATTGCAGCTAACACAACTCCAACGTACACGGAAAATGTCCACTGACAAGTGAACTGGTGAAAGCAGGTCTTCGACGTAATTAAATTAATCTGAAGAATTGGTCCATTCCTTTCTTTTTCTTTTATCGGTTGTGTAAGAAATAGCAGAGGACGCAATGGAGCTATAAGCGGATCGTTGGCGAAGAAATAATTAAAGGGACAGAAACTAAAGAATAACTAAGCGATATATTGTTTGAATATGAGAAGAATTATAAGAAGATTTTACACCATTTGTTACAAAAGAAATATATGCTTCAGATTGAGGCACAGGCTGAACATACATCTGGAAGGCATGCCTTGTTTGACCATACTCGATAGGCAAATTCTACTAACTTCAGTTGTACCCATGGATAGGGTATAAGAAGAAAATAAGATATTAAAGAACATAAATGATCATATCTACACATTATGTCAAGAGCTAAGATAAAATTGTAAAAAGTTGTGGAACTGGCAGGCAGACCACCGTTAACAAGGATGTAGCTGCAATAATATTTTAGCTGTATTCGATGCATCTAAATCCGTATTTCCCAAAGTGTGGGTCGCAGACTAAAATTTGGTAGGCCCTGAAAAATATAGCATGAATTATAAATGCTATTATTTAGAACCTACACACATGCAATGTAACTGTCAATCAGACGTAAAATACTACGCAGAGTACGCAGTAACAAGAATTTAAGTGGACACTAAATCTGTAATGGGAATAAATAGAAAAGAAATACATCCTTCGCATTGAAAAATCTGATTTTTTACAACTTAAAATTATTTTAAACCAAATAAGTAATATGTATAACACTTTGTGTAATGCTGTTTGATTATGTATATTTGTCATTAAATTTGTTATTTAATACTTCATATTTATAGACAATTTTATTAATCCTACTACCCTTCAATTCCTTACGCCACGTAACAAATACAATGTGAACATGATGGAACAGCGAAACGGTACGTTTCTCGCATAATGCATTAAAGTGGGTCCTGAACTTTGACATTTATTTTAATGGGTAGCGGTTCATAGAACTTTTAGAATCACTTATCTAAACAATTCTGAAGATAGGCTTCTTTTTCTTTACGAGAGATGCATTATTTAAGTTTCTGGAGTGCTGCGTTTTGATGGAAAAACACCCGAATTTTACTTCCGTAAGGAAAATTATAATTAAGCAAGGTAATAGCATACCGTTTTTGCTGTCCGTTTTCACAAAAAGGAACGAATTATTTAAATACTTTGACAGTTAATTATCAGACATGTTTTAGTTTGAACGATTTTACTGCTCGAAAGACTAAAGACGATAATTCCACATAATTGTAAACAAGGTCTGTAATTTTGAAAACGATTTCTCTGATAGAAGCGAAATTGTGTAAGTTGACTTAACTATGAAGTTATTTAAGCAGATATGTATTTAAACAAAATAAATTTTAAAAAATAACTTTTTTTAAACAAAAGCATAACATACTGACACCAATAATACAGCACATTAAAAAATTTAATAAAAAACTCTAGTCTACTACAATTTGAACATTAACGAATGTACCGAGATAAGAGTGCGCGCTAGTATACCAAAAATTATATTGCAAACAGCAGCGTATAATGTAACGCCTCAAATAATCGCTACTTTCCTCTCGCACCATTTCTCAGTTTACTTCTGCAGTGTATGTGTTAACGTAATATTAATTTGTTTAATTTATTACTTATTTGTAGCACATATATTTCATTTACTCCAGCTCTAATTTATATTATTAATTGCAAGTTGTTTTAGCCTCAGGAAATGTATTCCAGTGTGATAATGTTTGTAAGTCTTTCTGTTTAATTTCAGAACGATATTTTCATGTGGGCGGTTTTCATAGCGAAATTTGTTGTTTGGTTGCTATAGTAAAACACGACATAATGTGTAAGATATGATGTAGCCATTTCGTAATTGGCGCAATGTTTAAAAGGCGTCGTTGAAGTATTCAGTTTTAATCGTTTGTAGTCATCTTGGTTTTTCCGTCAGGCAGGTGGTGACCTAGTGGGTCAACCGCCTTTTAGTTAATTTAAATTTTTCTGGTTGTACTGGCCGAGTCACGTATCGTAATGCAGATTGCCGACAGGGCGAAGACAAGCGGCACTGAAGAGGAATAGATTAGTCTGCACGTGCTACCTACGCGGCTAGAAATTAAAGTCAAGTTAGAGCTACCGCGATATGCGTGTGGAATGGGAAAGTGTGTATAAACGTACCTCAGGCTCGAGAGCCTTGTGAGAGAAGATTAAGGCCAACGACACGCGGAACTAACCTCGGAAGATACCACGAGTTGTTGCAGCAATCAAGATTTTTAAGGTAAGTATTCTGATTTTCTACGCAAAGACTTCGTCAGTAAAATAATGAATATTTTTTGAGAACTAATTTGGCTTACATTTACGCCAGTTTGGATCCACAGTGTCCTTAAGTGGTTCTGCCAATTTGCCTACGAATCCCTGAGCTCATGTTTTATGTTCTCCCAACTGAGTTGGTGTGAGAAAAACGGTTTATTTATTTCATTTACATATTTTTGCGATAATTTAAAGAAGTTGAATACGACAAAATAATTTTTGAAATTTTAATAATATATACGTATGAAAAGGCTATACTCATAGTTACGGCCACACAAAGAAAAGTTCATTTTGATTTATGAACGAACTACTACATAATATTTGCACAGATATTCATTTATTTCTTAATGTTCAGAACAAAACAATTATTTTAAGTTAAATTAAATCTACTTTTACTCAAGTCTCTGTGTGTTTTTATTAGTCAGTAGCTAGTTGTAGTTTTGTGTTGCGTTTCTTCCTGGTATCTCCTGTGTACTATTTTTAGTCTACGGAGACTGGCTGCTACGAGTGTTCCTGACATACAAGTCTTTGGTAAGATTCAAAAAACTGTTATAATATTTATCTGGTGTTTTGTGTGTTACGTTTACTGCGAAGTAATTTCTATCTTGTGAAGCCAGGGAAGCTTCATACAGCAGGACAGCATTCTCCCTCTTATTGGAGACCAAAAAATCATTAGAACAAATATTATATTTTGTTTCCTTATTCGCACTGTCTTACAGTAATGAATATATGCAAATTTATTGCCATAGTGTCATGAATTTTCTTTGTAGTCCTTATTGTCTGATCATGGTCGTTTGAGTAATTGGAAGTTCTTCAGTCAGTCTGTACTTACCCTTAATTTTCATTCAAATACGTTTTACCGAACCAATTAGTTTTAAGTCAACGAACATATACAGCTTGACGTTGATAATCTAGTGTCCATTGTCATAATAGTTAGAGCTCATGAATATAGCATACATGTATAAAAGGTTTCTATTTTTCTTGTAGGCATACCTATGCGTATGAAAACGGTTAAATCTGAAGAAGGTGCGTAACGAGAGAGGTTTGAATATAAAGAAAATCTGAAAACTAACATTACATTTTTACCCAATTACAAAACTTAGTTCGCATTTCAGGAAGATATTAAATGGTTTTTTTTTCTCTCGTCCTACCAATATTCAACAGTGCAATTCAAACCAATAATTATTTAAGTTTCTATAAATGTCAACTTTATGGTAAAGTTAAAGCGTCTGAACTTTTATTACATTCAACCAATAACTGCAAGCGTAAATGAACGCGAACTTTCAAAAAATTAATGTCCTTAAAATACTAGCGAATAAATCATTATATGTCATATGGGAGTACGATAATTTCAACAAATATGAATAAAACGAAAAGATGTACCAAACAATAAAAGGGTGAATGCCTAAAAATGGATAGAACAATGAATCTTGAATCAACGAAAGAATCACTGAATGAAGACATTTTAATTAGAATACGTTAATAAAGAATATTATGGATAAGGTTATTGATAAGCATTCCTTTTCTGGATCGGATATTGTTAAAGAAATTGTGTATCCAAGTAAAAGCCACAGCGTTGATACACTTATGAAAACTTGTAAACTGCTGAGTTGCGTTCTTGCCAAATATACTAAAGCTGGTGTTCATCAGATCCTAATTAATACATACAATTTCAATAATTATTGCAAGCATTTTACGTGTCTCTTATATAAGAAAGGAGACGTTTGTTTAAACTAAATTTCGGCTCTGCAATAGAACTTGCTGTCCATCTTCTCCTTCACAGTATAACTTTATTGCCTATTGTTCATAGAATGCAGAAGGAACGGTTTGTAGAGTGAGTCAGAGTAAATGTTACCTTGTATTCAGAATCTAACTGGCCTTTTATCGACTATCTTCATTGAGCTGGAAAATAGTATCAAGTGAAATAAAGTTTCTTAAAGTGAGAAAAGAAAACCAATAGATGCAACCATGCCAAAGAAAAGAGTCAACCAAACCTGCTACTTAAAAACAGATTATACGGAAATATCTCGGTATGAATAATTCGCCTATCAAAAATTAAGTCAAAAAGACTAAAACAATTAAGTATATATTTAGACAACAAAAAAATATAGTACTACATTACAGAAAACAAGTTGAGCAATTTTTTAATATATACTATTTGCATATACATGAAAATAAACTAATATAAGATGACCGCAAAAACTACGAGTGTGAGTATGATTATATACATATATGTTAATAAAATAATAATGATCCAATTGAACACGAAACAACGAAGACAACTAAGTTACACACGAGCCAGAAAACGGAAACGAATAAAAAACACGAAGAAATAAATTACAACGTTTCTGGAACTGAAATCTGTTCCCATCCTCGTGTGTGTATACACATAATTATCTTGCTTACATCGTTATTCATGACGCATAAAATAATAGGGCCGCCGTCTAAATGGATGTGCGTTGCATTTCCGTACGACAGAAGCGACAAGGCGTGAAGTTTTTGGCACGATAGTGTCGTATTGAACCATTTTGCATTTTATGTGCATCTAACATCCCGTGTTAAGCCAAGCAGGCGGCACCGTTAAGACAGGCAGCATTGCCGTATGAAATGCAGTCTGAAGCTATAACTTCACTTCTTCGACAATTTTATCGCATCAGAGAAACATACTTTCGTGTTGTAGGCTAGTACGCTTCTTGATGCACGCAGTCAATTGTTAAACCTCGAAAGTTAGAGCCGTAAATCTCCCTAAAACGTAAATGTAGAGGTTGCACCGATTTTCAAAGGATCAGACAAATGGGAATTAAAGGTGATTATAGGAATATGTATTAACAATGGTATCGTAACCACGGAGAGTAAAAAACTACAGAATAGCATTACTAAATATTTCTATCTAGTTAATACAGTTACATGAGTTAAAGCATTAAAAATGTGTGAGAATATAATTTAGAATACATTCATGACTCACTCCAAGTTTACGGGCAAACAAAATAAAAAAGTGATGCGGAAATGTTTAATAAAGTTTTATAATAACGAAACCGCAAATTAAAAGCGAATGGCAATGAAGAACCAATAATTGTCCGAAACTCTTAGAGGGATCGTCTATCAGGAGTTGTTTTCCACTTTCGAGGCTGAGAAGCGCGGAAACGATAAGAGCGACACTGCCACGCGCATCGAATGCGCCTTCACCGCTACGCGCAAGGCTCTGAACTGGCGTGCAGTGTTCTCGTCATGCTGCGCGTACCTATAAAACTTTAAGCGGTGACCCTATCATTTAATTCATGGAAAGTCTGTAGCAAAGCTAAATGCAGGGCCCTGTACTAGCTTCGCATGAATACACCCCGGATGTTTTAAGATATAAAATATGTAAATGTAATTTTTGGCGAGGTTGATGAGTTTCATTGTAATATTTACAATAAGCGTGGTCTGTTGAAAGTTATATTCCATCGCAGTATCATGCGCTATTTCCTTTCGAGCACAAACATATTGTGAACAAGTGTAATAGTTCGTTTTAGAAACGTGTATTATAACACATTGTAACCCAGTTCGCAATCAGACACAACTTCTATTTAAACTAAATATTTAAAATTATGCTTAAAAATTTTTTTTTCAAACCGTAGTGAAAACATAATTTGAGTTACATGGTAATATAAATTATCATTAACACACAAGTGTATCACTTCAATAAACTGCTTATTAATACTGGCCATACAAGACCCTTACAGACACATTGGAAGACGGGCAAAGTGCGAAAGGCAGCAGGGACTATGGCCGACGGCAGCGTGGGATGTCCCACATTGCACAACACGGGGAGATAAAGTTCAGAGACAGGAATTCAAGGAATGCGCTGGCACACGCCGACAGCCGACCGAAAATGGGGATGGGAAGGCGTAAAAACATGGCGTGAGGGAACGTCACGTATTTACAGCACGAGTGTTAAAGGCTGCCTCTTTACCCAGGTTGCCAGCCGTAAGCATAGCATTAAAAATCTTTATTTTTCACCACTTAACATATTGTTACGCTTATGAAATCGTCTTCTTATATGAATTCCCCTTTAATATATTTAACTTGAGTATTGAAAACATCAATATCATGACACTTGTAGCACGTAGTAGGAGACCAAATTTTTTAAGTTTTCGACTATGCCGAATGCTTATTGTGTTCATGTAAAATTGTGTTTGATATTATATATCTCAGCAACCACTCAAACTGTTTGATCCAAAACTGGTACGAAAGTAGCTCAAATCGTTAGCCCTGAGTCTAGAATCTAACATGAGAATTTGTCCATCATTATGGAAAAAATTGCCACCTGCAAAAACTCTTACGTCATATATCTGCAACTTATCAACCGACTACCGGCAATTTTGACATGCAAGTTCTGCTTGCATGTCAAAAAAAGTAGTCTGATTTTAGTTTGTCAGATACTTAGGCGTATTCTCCAAATGTGCGTCATACAAATATTTTAGATTACAGTGCCATATCCAAAGAAACAGTTTACCAAATTAAATTTAATAAATGACAGCACTTATTAAATATTCTGATTCCGAGCATCTTTGTTTACCATTTTGTATAAAAAATTTTCCCGGGCGAATAGTTTTTTTTTCCTCTTCGGAACTTCTTAATATAAAAACCGCGGCGTGCCTTTGTGTTGGCAGTTTCTCAATGGTTGTTAGTGCAAAGTGCGTGCGATGTGAGCGAGCCCAGGAGACAAGAGTCGACAGTACATTGACCAGCGATTGCGGTGTGAATGAGTGAGTGAAGAGATTTGGCCAGTAAGAGTGAAGTGAGGTGAGTATGGAGCAGCGCCGGAATGTGAAAACGCGGGGGAAAAGGGATATCTCTGAGAAAACCGGCCGAACAGCGACATCGTCCGGCAAGATTCCCACGTGCAAAGATCCGGGAACGTGCTCGACCAGAATCGAACCCGGTACGCCTAGGTGGGAGGCGAGTAGTCTAACCACTTCAGCACCGCGGTCTCTGCAGTGTGAATACCGTGTAGTACAACTGTCTGGATAGTAGAGACTGGGACTAATCTGTTATACTGTAACGAAGTGGGGCTTGGTTCGAGAGTGAAAAACATTTGGATGATGCACGTAAATGTATAAGTCCACTAATAGTGAACATTTCTTTCGCATATGTGGCATTAACGATTACAGAATAAATAGTTGCAGGTTACTATAACGATATTTCTTAAAGTTTTAGTTATCATTAAGATAAGCATAAAATTGGCACTCACTAGCAAATATATTAAGTACTAATAGTAAGGATAGACAGTTGTATTATGTAAATACCAATGTAAGAATTTCTTAAAATATTGTTATTTATATAGTAGTTAAAATATAATATCTTTGGAATAATTAAACTGATTTATACGAACTTGCCTTACTTACAGTTCGTTCTGTTTATATAACTTAATATTTTTGCTGTGCGGTGCCATAAAATGTCTCTTGAAATTTAAACTTACACTTCATCTCAGTGACTTCCCTGCCAATTTCCGTTGCATTTAGCGTGCAACCCGTACTGCGAAACGCCACCAAAAATGTTATTAAATCGTTTCCAAATTGGGGGTGCTATTTTAGCGGTATTACATGCCACACTTATTTGTCATTAAACTGATTTTAATGCAAATATGGTTTACTGAAGAACCTGTGTACACTATGCACACTAGCTAATAGATAGAATTATCCGCCATTTGAAAGTTGTATAATGAAAACATTTGTGTATATTTATTATTTACACTAATATCCAACATACTGGTATAAAATTCCGTCTCTTTGGATATATTTTAACACAAGTGATTATTTTCTTCAAGCTTAGGTGTATCTCGTCAAATTTACTTATACAAGATGTATCTAAATTAGACCGACAAACTTCGGCAGCGGGTTAATCACGAAAACAGAATACGAATCCACACACACATATATATATATATATATATGACCTAAGATCTAAAGTGATTCCTAAGGGTGGTACACATATTTGAAGTTCAACCTGAAGCACTAGCTAATTATAAATATTGGAGAAAATATTCAAGACGGAATACTGAGTGCCTGGATAATTTGTAACGGAACCAAGACCTGTAAACACCACAGCACGTCTGTAGCTGTCATCAAATTGTATCATGGATATAATCACAGGTACTAACCCTTATTTTGGCTTAATCTATGACGCTGTAGCAAACTTCGGATTTAAAAAACGGATTTATTAATCCACTTGTCACAATTATCTTTACTCATTATACAGGCAGTTAGTGTTCAGTCTTAAATAATTTCGTCAGTATAGTGCTTCAGGTCCACCTTCAAAGATGTGTTCCTCCCTAACGTTTTACTTTAAATCATAGGTTGCGTATGTGTGTGTGTGTGTATATATATATATATATATCTTTATATGAACCATCTTTTTTCGTGAATAACCTGCAGCTGAAATGTGTCAGTTTAATTTGGATATATCTTGTAAGTTCATAGGTTAGAAGGCCTAACTACTTAAATCGGTATCTTTTTGTTACTAAAGGAAATGTTTGAAATGTGTGATCATTGTTCTTAGACATGGAAACTGATGTAAGAGATAATTGAATTAGAAGAGGCAGACGTAGCACACCATCTTTAGTAGAACATCTTGCAATGGCATTTACACTAACGAAAGTTTAAAAGAGGCGAGATTTCCACAGAAAAACTGCACACCAGTTGAGTGCCTCGCGAATATCAAACAGACGATGATGCTGTTCATGCTAGTTGTTACACTCGGCTCTTTTCTTTACGCAATCTTGCGCAACACTAAAACCTCGTGGAAGCCCAAAAGAGGGCACCACGCTGTTTACAAACAATAAAAAAAAAAAAACAGCTGAAATTTTGAAAGTCCAAACAAGCTGTGCAATCCGCCGAGAAAGGACCAACATGTGGGTCCAGGTGACTAGTCAAAGTGACGAAAGGGTGTCAGCAAGTGACGATAGACTCCACCTACCAAACACCGTCACAACAAGTCTCAATAAAGGGGCGAAGCAGTAGAAGGAGTGGGGGCAATAAAAGTGTACAGTGCTCAGAACTGAGGGAGATGGCAGTTGGCGGGCTACTAGAGGTCTGGATGTCTTCCTCCCTCCCTGGGCGGCGAGTGAGCGGATGCGAGCTCGAGTTTGGGTGAGTCCTGTCCTTATTATCCTTCTCGGACGTCCCACTGGCCCTTATTCTCTGCAGATGGCCACAACTGTTATAATAAATATATATTTTTACTTTACGTCTTATGACTTTTTGTAATTATCTTCAACTGGGCTTTTTATCCCTATTCCTATCCTAAAACCTCTCTTAAAATAATAATCTGACTTAAAAAAGGGGAACGCAACATGGTGCATATGTTGTTCTTAGCGCTCTAGAGTGCACAGGATTCAAACCTGCAAAATAGGTACTGGCAGGCGGCATTCTTAGGAACAGCACAGGTAGGCAAATCGAAGCCATTCGCGAGAAGCCTGTGTAGCATGTAACGGAATGACGAGGTATAAAAAGGATCAGTCGGCCAGCTCAGAAGATTGTTTCAGGGCGTCTTCTGCATCGCCTAGTATCTTTACGGACGTTGTGCAGACCTTAAGAGACTGCATCACCCCTTGTAAAGAAAATATTCGTACCAGTGCCATAACAGAAGAGACAGGGTCATTAATAAAAAATTTTCATTATAGAAGCATTTTATTTCATGTTTCTGTGCAAATTTAGATACCTTAT
Organism: Clitarchus hookeri; assembly: GCA_002778355.1. Lineage (NCBI taxonomy): Eukaryota > Metazoa > Arthropoda > Insecta > Phasmatodea > Phasmatidae > Clitarchus > Clitarchus hookeri. Next base: position 200,047 of record NQII01003966.1, read on the forward strand.
TTATAATAGGTGTTCCCTGGTTGTCATTTAAAGGTGAGAATGAATTAGTATGTAAAAGGTTGTATCAAGTTAATTGTTGCATCAATATGCGTTAGTAGTTCATGTGTTATGTCCGTAAGGAAGGGTAACGTAATTAGCTAAGCTTCTATTGACACATTTTTCAATAAATCCTCCTAAACTTTATTCACGAAGAATTTAATAAAAATTCTATATGGCCGAGTGATACAGTCTCTTAAAGTTCAGACCACGTTGAGGACTACGATAGATTTTGTGAAAATGTTTGGTTTGCTGTGTTCTCGTTGCCTAATATCTATATTTTAGGCCAAACTCTCTGATCCATCTGCCTTTTACAATGCTTTGTGTAGGCAGTAATGATACTGAAAATTATATATTTGTAATACTTAACTTTCATAAACCAAACATTTGTGCACACCCGTAAATGTATAAATAACACATTTAAAGAAATAAATAATTTTATTGACGACTTACGTAGAAACTACCTTTAGCTTAAATAAAATGGGAATTTTTTTACTACAGTTGATAATATATAACACCAGTGAAGAATCTCTCATTACAGTGTACGCGTGTCGTGAAGATTTACTGCAGTCCGAAGTGGCAGGTTTGTAAAAATGGGGGTATTTTTCCGGCGCGTAAAACAGCGATTATGATTGTTTTCTACCCGAAAACTGGTGCAAGATCACATTCCAAGCAGCACATCGCCGTACACTTGCTTTACTCGAACGTGTGCATCAGCTAAGGCATCCTACATTTTTGCGTACCTACTCACTCTCCTAGCCTGCCTCTGTGTAATTAATTTTGCAGTCAACCCATTGTTCCCCTGAATGGGAAGGAAGAGGCAGTAGTAATTTGCCTCTCGTGCTGCTGTGCCCGAACACCTCATGCGTAATGAGTTTTGCCCACATGCTAGCCATTCTTCTGCAACCTTTAAAACTTCAAGAATTCCTGGAAAACAGTCGTTTATGTATGTACTTATACATACATAAATAACGCGAGACAACCTTCTTTGTTAACTTTGAACTGGTGATTAACAATCGTCTTTTGAACAACCAAATAAGCTTGTGATTTACAAAGCTGAATACAAAACAAATAGATCGTTACCAAATTGTACATTATTCAAAATATCGGTGTTTACTCAAAATATTCGTCACCGTATTGAAATAAAATTTGCATCTTCAAATAGTTCACCGCTCTTGGGAGTCCCATATGGCCAAAAGTTAACTTGTTTTCGATTTTTTTCTTGATGAACTTTCAACAGCAGGTTATTTACACTGAAGAGCCAAAAAAAAAAAAGACTGGTACACCTGCCTAATATCGTGTAGGGCCCCCCGAGCACGCAGAAGTACCGCAAGACGACGTGGCATGGACTCGACTAATGTCTGAAGGTATGCAGGAGGCATTTCGCACCATGACTCCTGCAGGGCAGTCCACAAATCCAATCTGCGCCAATTTGAGAAAGGGTTGCACGTCTGTCACGTTTAATGATTCTCGTCAGTCGTCGTTTGTCCCGTTCTTTCAAGATCTTTTTCCCGCCACAGCGATGTCGAAGATGTGATGTTTTACCGGATTCCCGATATTCACGGTACACTCGAGAAATAGTCGTACGCGAACATCCAAATGTTATCGCTACCTCGGAGATGCTATGTCCCATCTCTCGTGCGCCGATATAACACCACGTTCAAACTGACTTAAATCTTGATAACCTGCTATTGTAGCAGCAGTAACCGATCTAGCTGCCTACCGCATCGTGTTACTCTGATTGGTTCCATGCCTCTGTTAATTGCATACGCACGCCTATACCAGTTTTCTTGGCTCTTCAGTGTGTATCCACAGAAACAAGACGATTTTATGATTTGTATAAATGTGGTGTAAGTCGGTATTCTGGTAAGCGTTTTTCTTCTAGATCTTCTTAAAACAAATTTTACGTTATGTGTGAGGTGCCTTATATGGCTGAAGATGAAGTTGTTATCTGCACTCGGTACGCCTTTCGTTTGTTAGCTATTTTTTTAGCACTTACTGGCGTGCCTTATTAAGGATCTTCCTGAGACGCAATATTATTGTCTTAGTTCTCTCTAACGACACAAATTTTACTTCATGGCGATTTATTTATTCTCTTGAAGGTATAACAAAAAGACACTCGATGATTGTAGTTTAAATTAGAATTGGAGTAAAAACTAAGGAAAACTGGAGTAAAATGCTTTTGGAATGAACACGGGGTAAAGAGCATTCACGTCCAAATAGTTGCTTGCATAATGGAAAACGCACACACAGGTAGTCAGCAGTAACGTTTGCTCCGCTAAATAGTTAACTATTTCACAAATTGTGTAGAAACTATGTGAGAAGGTGGTTCTGGAGTTGACGAGTCGATTATTGCTCTTGTCACATACTATAAACATCCTTGCTTCAGTCATATTGTTTCTTACGTCTTACATTAAAATCGTCGATTTTATGTCGTATAATTTTATAGTTTTATATCTGTGACAATAATTTACAACGTATTTTCCGATTCCGTCAGTTTGGTAAAATCTCCCGTCTATTTGATTCGTATCTGACGCCGAAATCATGTGTGTTATAGTTTTACTCCTACAAGATATTCGAATTCGTAACTTCTGCAGTTTTGAGATACCAAATTGTACCCAGGTTTTATTTTGTGGCAGTGAAAGTGTAACCATTTCTTTACAGGTTAATGTTTTGGAACGCAGCTCTGGTAGTTTGCTTAGTTTCCTGTTCGAAATAAAATTATAAGTCTTAAAGTTGCTATGCGTGAACAACTAGCCATGCGTGTGATCTGGAGCTGTAGAACAATTCCTTGTCTACTTTCAAACGTGAGCACAGAGTTTGACTACTCCATTCAGTGATAATTATTGGGGCCTACCTGTTTGGTTAGTAAGTTGTTACGTGCCGATTAAAAGGAAATTTTGTTCGCATTTTGAGTTTAAAAGTAATGAATTCTGCTGATTTTATGCAATTAATTATTTTATAATGCAGTACCTCAAACACTCATATTTTTTCACTGTCATCTAAAATTATAATCAAACAATAGGCATATATTGATTTGTACGTTTGTCATTTGCAAGAATGTTTATCGCTGGAAGGCTAAATAGATACTCTTTATCCTATAAAAGGAATAGTTTATTTTATGACTTTTGTATATTCACAGAGTTTGTTACCGTGTGGTTTTAGTTACAGTGTACCTGGAGGGTTTGATGCTGGTATATTGATGTGCTTGGCTGACTTAAAATCTAGTTCAAAAGTCAAACTCAGTAAGATAAGCAAAATAAGTTAACAAAACGATACGTCAATAGTGACTGACGCGACCTCATAAAAAGCATGGGAAAGTCATAACGAAATCGAACTACCAAACCACGAGAGATAGTGGCTTATTCCCCCTCTTAAGAGACATTATGATTGACTTCGGCTGTTAAATGGCCATGCATGCCATTAGAGCGTTGCGCTTTCTGTTTATTTATTTATTTGAATTCATTGGTCCAAGTATGCCAAACTTTATTATTAATTAATGTTTTATACAATTAACTCCTAGGGTATAATGGCTATTGTAAACTAATATAGGTTATTTCTTTCCTTCGCATGTAAGCACTGTAACGTCAGAAAATAAACAAACGCATTAGGTGGTTAACATACAGAATGTTCTAGTAGGATGTGACGAATTTATATGATGCACCATTCGAGAATATGCGAGGCTTAGTACGCAGAGGACAATTGCATCATGGGAAGCAGCTCTCTTTACAGTTAAGAACTTCAGTATGTTTTTATCAACATGGCTTTTTTTTAGGTGAAGCAACACATATCTGCTGTGCGTATACGTTTATTGAGTGCAAAGGTGTTGTGCAAGTACAGCAAGCGTTTAGATTACACTTTCAGATCGCGCGGAATGGCTCTATCACATCAAAAATCACCACATTAAAGTGGGAAAGACAGTTAAATATTTAACACTATTGGAAATGTTACCAATCATTTCGTAACACTAGGCGCAAGTTATGTACTGTGGAAACAGAGCAAGTGAAACAGGCAGTGGCAGCGGGTATAACGCGCTCTACCTGGAAACAGACCCTTGCCCTTCATAGGCATATCTCGTGGGGAAGTTTCTTCCCTATACGGCACTCAGACCTTCAACTGTATCAATACAAAATGCATATCATGTAGGAACTGCAAACAATTAACAACCGCGCTCTTCTACAGTTTTGTAACACGATGCTAGACATTTTTAAAATGATCGAACTGTTTGGAGACGTTAACTGGCCAGCAATGTCCCCGGACCTGACAGCACCCGACTATTCCCTTTGAGGATATTTAAAGTCAAAGGTGTACGCTATCCAACCCTGCAATATGCAACAGCTAAATGAACGCATTGTTCCTGGAGTGATGGAAATTACCGTTAATTTACTGGACATGAATAAGTTCGGCGCCGAGGAGACCACTTAAATGATGACATTAAAAAAAAGGCACCTGTATACCAAATAAAAAAGATAACAAGTTTCTGCAATATTTTAATTTTGTTTTTCATGCAACCTGCTGTCTAGCTATATAGGTTTGAAAACCGTCATATCCTACTGGGACATACTGTATAAAACCACGTTTTTACATTAAACTTTCGTGCGTGCGAGCTCAAGACCACTATGTCTACTATTAACATTGAAAGGGTTAGGAGACAAATGCCTGTAGTAACTACACAAACATTTCGGTTTCGGATGCAATAAACTACAGTTATTATGGAAAATTTGGCATTTTGTAAACTTGTCGGTTGTCTTCGTGATATTTGTCACAATATTTTAGAAGCAAAATGTTTCCAGCCAAATTTTTTTTTTTTACCATTGGTTCTAAATTGTACGCACGACAGGCAACTAAGATTGCACTAGAACACATATTTGCAGTGAACGCTGAAAACTCGCTTTAACACTAAGTTTTCCTTCTTCGGTTGCCATATCACATTGGCCAAGTAGTCCTCTGAAATTGAAAGTGACACGCAGAAATTCCTCCGAATAGCAGGTCTTCTCTCGTCGCGGATCTTGTAAGACGCTGGGGGATGAAAATGAAAAAGGAAACGGGGTAAAAAAAAGAACTTTTCCTACGTGAGCACTGCGAGGGAAATTTTGTGGCGTTCAAATAGAGGAGATGGGAAAGTAGTAGGAGGAGGCAGAAAGACGGCGGAGAATCAAGGAGGAAGGAGACAGCAATGTTTGCCAACTTAAAGTGGGAAACTTCTTCGCAAACAGCAGGGCGATAGTTGGGGGGTTACGACTCCATACATGTTCAATTTATTTCCTCTTAACGCTGCTCTGACTGCAAAGAGATCATGACGTACGGAGCGGGCCACGTCGACACCTGTGCTCGCTTGCAAGTCGTGCGACGAGAAACCTCGTGAATAAATTGCGCTTTACACGTCACTTACAACTGTCAAATATAAAAGTAATGGGAAGCGTTTAAATGAGAAACTCCGGCGTGGGAGAGTTCCCATTTAAATTCATCGTGTGCACGCGTTTTCTTTCCCACGACGGCTGATATTTCTCGAACACGGACAACAAAATGCATATTTGCTTAGCGGTTAGCTTCTTGCTACTTTTTATTTAATCTCCTATTAATGCTCCGCTTAAATAATTATTGTGTACTTTAAAATGGCTTGAATATTGATGGGGTGAGTATCGAAATAGTTGACATCATTAATGCAAACTACAGTGTGACATTAAAGGTAACGAATTGAATGAATTCAGTATTTTTAATATTTGCCAGACCCGCTAACCCCTAAACGTCACAGATTATAAAATACCTGTAAAATAAAAATTGTTCAAAAACTTAACATAACTAGGGGACAGTAATAGTTTTGCTGATTTCAGTCTCACAAAAATAAAACTAACAATTATAAACAAAATGTACCGATATAGCTAATTACAATACTTTCCTAAATAATTTAAATTGAAATAATGCTGATAAAGCTATCCAAATAATAATGATAAGAGCAGTTTCTAAGACAACAAATAAACGTAATTATTAATTTTCAGTTTCCTTCTAAATGGCAAACAAATGTAACTATTGAAAGGTGTATTTTGCACAAATATAAGAGGTACTCCAGCACACAAAGCTTTTTTTTTTTTTTAGCGATAGGACATATTAAACTTAAATAATACAACATAAAATTGTAAATAAGTGAATACTCTACTGTATTTTCAAGTGGCTTATTATCTTAAGAATGCGAAATGTGGTGAAACTTAAATGAGACATTACTAATGTATGATATATATTTAGCCTATTCTGACGATGCATTCTTATAGCACAGAGGATTAAAATACTTGTATGCGTATTTAATTTTCAAAATTACTGGTAACATACCAAGTTAAGTTAAAACATTATTTATGCTTCCAGAGATACATTAAGTATAATTAAAATTATAATAAGGCCACAATTTTCAAAATAGGTAGCGTGTAGAATTAATATTTCTTAGTCCAGGCGGGCTGCCGTGCAATATTTGTGTAGTAAATTAGTTGAAATTCGTTTACGTAGTGCCAGAGATTTTATATAAAATATTACATTTCCTGTGGTTTTATTATTTTTAAGTGGCAGTCTAAAGAAGCTACCAAGAAGCAAACTTCATCTCACAATAAGTTTTGCCAGCGTACCACAATTGGTACAAATAAGCAAAATGGTTTGTTAGATATTGCAAAATAACCATAAAAATGTATAATTCTGCTTCTTTAGTAAAAAAGTCTGAACATCTTCAAATTTATAACGCAAAAGTTCATATAACCTACCATAGAACTACTTGAACGCCAAATTTGTCGCAAATAAATTGAGCAGTCATAAAAATTTCATTCAAATTGTTTATTTGTTCATTTTGCGGTATTTTTCAAAATGGTCAATATTAAAGGCTGCCAAAATGCTTTGATGCATGAAATAAGGACTGCTTGGCCACCGTGGCTGGTTGAAATAGATGTAATGGTTCGGCGCATAGTGTAGGCATATACTCACCTGAAATATTTACTGAACAGTCATTTTCAAAATAAACTTCTGATATATATAAATCATTAAACATTCTAAGATATAATATGTACTGTTAACATATCCCCCTCCCACAAATATACTGCATTGCCTTCATTGCTATAAAAATGAGAGATTGCACTGAGTTTGGAGAAATTTTTCAGTAAGTAAAAGAAACCACAAGTTGCCAAAAATCAACTATCCCACTGCAAATCAATTTCATTTCGTCAAATATGTTGAGATAGGATAAGTAAGTTCCTGCACAAGGACTGGAAACAGATAACGTGAGGAACCGCGCGCCATCTTGGATGACGTCACATGCGTGGTCACCGTATTGTGGGACCATGATTGTTTATATTACTGAACCCAACTGCTACGTTGGATGTGGCTGACCTTGCCCTTGACCTCAGACACCTTCAATCGGAATCTCAAGAAAAATAAAAAAAAATTCGGGGTATATAGCAAAAAATGGAAAAAAAAAAAAAAAAAAAAAANCTTAAGTAGTAAATTGGCCCTTTAGACACCAGTATAAACACTTTCTACCAAGCGGCAGCTTTGGTGCTTGTCACATTAGAACATGTAAAAAATTTTAAATCGGGAGAAATAATTACTTAATTGACTGGACTGCCATATTCTATGTTTGTGTTGTTGACCTTGGCCCCAAACGAATTTAAAACCACAAAATGTCTTATAAATATAATACAAATCAGGAAAAAATCATAACCACGACCACCATCTTCAATATCCATGAACTTCTGGAAACCCTAAAACCCGCAAAAATCATAAAAAATATAAATAAATTGTAAAGAAAAACATATTTTTTTAAAAATATTAACAACTAATAAAAATTTTAATTTAAAAAATTTGAATTTAAAAAAGAGAAAATATTGGAAAATTGGCACTTTTCTTCAAAGCCTTGTATATAGAAGGCCTAGGGTTCGATTATCATAAATATGGGGGATCACACCCATTCACAGTACCATGACCAGCAGATGACGGTACCTCTACCACTATATTTAATTAGCTATTAAGTCGGGCCCCATATAACTCCCCCCCCCCNTTCACAACCTACAAACACCAGCAGAATTATTAACTTCACATCACACATCTCCTCCTTTTCTCTTACATCTAAAACATCCCTAACCGACCACCAAACCCTCCACCACCCACACCTCAACCATACCCCATCCCTTCACCACAAAACCCCAACCCTTCCCTTTCCCACCTCCACTATTGTTCATCAAATTGCATCGGCCGCGCCCCTCTCCATGAACTCTTTCCACCTTCTACCTTCCTTACAACCCCGAAAATTTCATTTAGGACACATGAGTGATGAAGCATGAAGAAACGAGGACTCATACGACACCCAGGATTCGGCGCAAAAATTATTTATTCCTTAAAATTTTTTTTAAATTAGAAAATATTTAAAGGTATAAGTACGCAATGATCCATTACAGGCATGCATTTTAATACAAATTCGAATTATAAATGCGAAACAATGTGAAATTGGCACTTTATCTTAACAAACAAGAACATTGAAAAATAAAAATAGAAGTTCTAGGAAACAGGGGTTTTGATTCCGCACCTCTTTAGTAACAAATTTCAAACATTACCAAATTTTAAATGTGGCATACAAGGCATCCAGCTCCAACTCACCTTGATAATTTACCTTTCCATACAAATTCTTATTTTTTAGGAGGTATAAATGGAATGAGGAACGTATAAAGAATGTTCTAAGGACTGTTATACGTGGACGGTAAGTTGGTTTCAACGGTAGTTCCGGTTGTTATCGATGGATGGTATGATCAGTCTTGTTTGTTGGTTGGACCGCTTTGATATCAGTTTGTGTGGTTGGCCTGTGCTGGCCTGTCTAGTTGGTTGGTCCGTATGTTGATATGTTTGTGTGTCTGCGATAACTGTGATTTTATTAATGGTAGCAGTGTAAAGCAAAATATGCTATGTTAGCACTTCTCACCTATTTAATCATATCAGCGACTGAAGTGTTACCAATTACTTGAGTATGGTGGGTCTACCGCAAGTGGTTTGAAAATGGTGGCCAACTGTGCTTATAAAAGGTCTTACAACATAGTGTGCTATATCTAAGTGATTTGCCATTTTCCTTGAGCTAACTTCGTAATAAAGAAGTCTCAAGGGCCCAGCATAGATATTTGTTAATTATAACCAACTATGCATATAAAAAGTCATGAAGCTAAATAGCTAAATGCGGTATACCTACGTTATCGAGCACTTAAATGATGTCTATGAACTGATTTTCAAGAGGCTAATGTCAATGATTCACAAATTATGACCAACTGTGCCTATCAACCATTACAGATTATAAATTTTATTCACTTTAACATATAATCAATTTCTTATATGATTGTGTCTCATAGCTATCATACTTACTGCATAACATGAGAAAATGTGATCTTTGCACAGTAAACTGCTTTGGGATAGTTGCACAAATCCTGCATAATAATTTAACAAGAAAATAAAATGATTACTAAAAGTTTTTATTTAATATTTATAATGTGCACATAATCGCATTGGCTGACATAATATTCGAATCTGTCAAAAAAATACACTTCTTCTTTACATAACTTGCTATATTTATGTCTTTTGGCTCTTAAAATTACAACCACTATAAAGGAAAATAAAAAATATTTTTATGCAACTTATATTTATTAAATGAGCATTTGCAATAATTCTTGAAAATAATCGTGAACGTAAATATTTCCTTCGCAAAAAATGTATTCTTTTAAAAAAACAATAATTATAGAAAATATATATTATAATGTTTTAATACACAAACATTTAAGTATTGCTATTAAAAAAGCAAATTATCAGGGTATGGTGAAACTATCGGTTTATGGTGAATACAACTGGACATTCTGTATAACATATTTCTATTTTGGCACTCATATTTTACTCGTGTGGTCTGATGGTTAAGTTTTGTACTTCATAACAAATAGATGAAGAAAATCAAACCATCAACATCCTAGCTATATATATATATATATATATATATATATATATATATATGGACTTTTAAATGTTCAGGATTGTCATAGTAAATGGCTAATTTCACATCGTCGCACAGTTATAATTTGAATTTTCATTAGCGATTCATGTCCGGTATGTAACAACAGTATACACATAAGGTTTTTATTTTTTTTTTCAAATACAAAGTAAAACTGGTCCTCGATTTTTCATTTTATATTTGTCCGTACCTATCTTATTTACTATACCATGACTCACAATTTTTTCGTCTCCATATTGTGGAACAAAATATTTTTGTTACGCGACGCACTAAACACGTGTACAGTTCAGAAGAATTTTAAGAAAGGAAAAACTATAGCGGAAATACGGAACAAAATATATTTAAATAATTTAGCCTCAAAATTTAACAACATAAATATATATAAATAAACACATGGTATACTGAAAATGTAATATCGTTGCACAATTAAAATTAATATTAGCATCACAAATGCAAAACAACTACTTTTCTGTTTTTTTATTCACCACACAGCATCTTCTACAATTTTTGTATTTTTTTTTTCAAACAACATGACTCTCAAATCATACCTTTCCTGACGTAAAATTTGTACATAGGCCTATTATTAATTTTTTTGTGCTTTGGTGTTTCTGAAATATATATTTTGCTTATCCAACCAGAGTTTTCTCTTGTAAGGTATTTCGGAAGTGTTCGAATGTACAAATAATATATAGTGTCAGTTAGCTTACATTTGATTATTTACAGTTTCTGCACCTACGAGTTTTCATTTCAAATAATACTTAAAAATGGTTCAGAGCAAAATTGTATTATTTTTAATTATGAAAATTTTAGTTTCCTAACAATTTCCGTTACCATACTTAAATTTGTTTCATAGTTAATTTATTTTATGTATAATTTTTAAAACAGTGTAACTGTTATCTTGCTATATGATTTAGTAAATTTCAACACGTCAAATATTATAAGCTGTGCAGTGTGGCAGAAATATTGAATTTAATTTTTTCGTTATTGTGTCCGTAAAATTACCAAAATTAACTTTTTAGGACCGCCGTGGTGTGTCAGCGCCAAATTGTTAAATTGTAGCTGAAACCAAAATATCGTACTAACGTATGTATGTGCCTGAAAAAAAAAACACTTCCGTAACACTTTGACAAAGCGAAATAATGTGCTTCCATGCCTGAAAATAAACAATTATATTCTGGGTGTAATGAAGTGGATTTAATTCACACAACGGCTACTTACATTTTCCAATATATTCTGCGATTTTCTCTATTCAAACGCCCTAAATAACATCAAGTTGTTTGGGACGTAATGCAATATATTCGTAACTCCTATTTATTACTTATAATCGACGTATTAACCAAAATGTTGCCATTTTCGCTGATATAGCCTACAATTTTTGCTCAACTGTATAAAATTACATGCAATCTCTTGACATATGACTGTTGTTATAGTCATTACGTCTTGCTAATAGCAAATAAACATTACTTTTTTTCTGAATAAAGCTGCCGACTTGAAGTGTTCAGTTCATACCTCTAAAGCGATAGGCCCTCCTTCACCCGAGTCCTATCGCTTGCCTTGTAAGACCTGCTGGCATCTCTGCGTCAATCATCGTAACTTTTAATTGAACAGCAGTTTCTTGAATGGTTGTGGTAGCTGACCACCTGCCAGACACCCCTTTTTGTCGCGAACACGAAATGGAAGCCTGCGGACGTGTTTCGCTGAAAGCGTTGCCGATAACGGGGTTCACAAAGACACCGCGTAACCCTCCCCTCAAGGCCCTGGCTTCCTCTGCTATCTTCGCCGCGAAAAGACAACGCACGCCAAGAAGGGTGGATTTATTATCCTTCTCAGAAAACCTCACCTTCCTGGTTCTGCGCTCGGAACTGCACTTTTTATGACCCCGGTCTCCATAGCTTAGTCACACTTGACAACGTGTTCTGCCTTTTCACAATTTGTCTCCCACCCGAAAACAACATACATCAGGAGAGGGAGTGGGGGAGGGTTCTTGGTCCTCGAGAGCTATGCACATTATTATACTGTGTACCATATAAGAAGGCCACATTCTTGACAGTTGACAATCGCCGTGTCTTTTCGTTTATGTATCCATTCGCCATCAACAGGCGTGTTAAGAATAGGCTTTGATGTGGCGAGTCAGCGCGTCCAGGAGGTGCTGCTACGTGTGGCAATTGGTGAACTGCTTGGGTGGCGCTGCATTCGTAAACGGAGCTTGGTGGACGTGTGTAGGGTCGTTCATAAACGCGGTACACGAAATATATGTTACTTTAAAAATTATACAGAGCTCGCGGGAAAATAAAATTATTTGTATATGTGCGTAAATATTTCATTTTAAATAACAAAACTATAATATGTTTCTGGGTGTAATTCGGGATGTGGATAACAGATAGCGTGGAAGGGTATATTGCAACAGATGGTGCGCTTTTAACTCACAAGATGACAGCACCTGATTTGAGAGTCTGGAAACTTTGGATTTTTTCTTCACATTTGGATACGTATCGTTTTATTGTGCATCTCATTTTGAACACGTATACATTACTATTTTATCATGAAGTTTCGTTTCTAAAACTAAAAACTGCAGTTTTATGACCACGTAAAATAAAATGTATTTATTAATCTACGAACTCTTTCTTATCCGCGTATTTTCTGCTTGTGTGATGTGCTTTGGCACTGCTCTCAGAATAGCCAACGTAATATTAACTTTTGTTTGTTCGTGCATCAGTTGATACAGGATTTTGTAAATGGCGCGTTGTTTGTTTTGAATATATTAAGTTGCCACTCACTGACTGTCAGAATGTGGCCTTCTTATATGAAATGAACTATACATGTGTGTGAACAGGCTTGTATGTGTCGACAATGAGGAATTGGAGCAGCTTCCGTGAGAATTTTGTGCATTGTACAGGCAACGGAATCACGCACGCGTAGGTAATAATGTACACGGAACTCGAGGAACTTCTCCCCCTCCTCCCCAACAACTTTTAACAGCACTTCGCGTTACAGGCGAAATGAGCGGTTTATGAGAAGGTGCCCGAGTTTTTGAACCCAAGTCCTAGTAACTCCCGGAGCGCACAATCATAATCCTAAGTGCACAAATAATGGAAATGTGAAATTCAGAGCTGATGGTATCACATGGTGGCATGCGAAGTTCCCGTACCACCTTCTTCAATGNATAAAATAAGGTTAGGAGTTCGAGGCTATTGTCCTCTCTCGCGTTTTTTTTTTTTTTTTTTTTTTTTTTTTGTTGATCCTTTCCCTTTTCCACTTTACAATATCATCCCCGAAGGTCGATTTGGGCAACTTGAGAAGGGCGTAAATGGCAATGAAGTATTGCCTACTCATGTGCCAACCAATAACAACACCGCGTTCGAAGTCACTCAACTCCCATCCTCCACCAGTTCTGCCAATATTGTATAGCACTGACCAGCATCGAGGCCTTTGCCTGCTTTTACAGCGGCAGCGGCGGTCTTAGTAACATACATACGCGAGTTTAGATTTGCAGATGAATGTCTGGATACTTTTGATCATATAATGCCTACAGTTTACTCTTGTAATTTTCATTACAGTTAAACTACATTACGTATACAATAAATATTAATATTGTAAAGTACGTAAGTCAGTTGAGTATGTGCGAAGTTTGTTTACTTGCAGCGCATTCCAAATATCTGCATCGAACCCGGGTTCCTCAGGTAATAAGTAACAGGTTACTCTTATCTACTACCTACACAACTGATGCGATCATTTGAGTAGATATATCCGAGTTTAATAATTAATATCGAGAGACGTCACAAAATTCTCATTATCGTTAGACTTCACTAGCTTATAAACAAGTGAGCACAGTCCGTGTTCTATTGGCCGCTACACTTTAATAAACGTCAACTACTAGTTTGATCTCCTTTAAAGAGATTGACCAATCAACCACTGAATTAACATTACTGGCTGAAGAGAATAACTAAAAACTGTTGTTTTCAAAGTGCTGTATCTCAAAATATATGCGTCAGATACACACAAAACTACTCGAGGGCCCTGCATCGAACCTTCCTACAGACATTCCACCAATAAAAAAATAGTGTCACCGCTGAAAGTCTTATAGGTACACGCAGTGCGACGATAACTCTGCGTGCCAGTTGAGAGCCTTGCGCTTAGCGGCGATGGCACACTAGATGAGCGTGCCAGTGTCGCCCTTATCGCTCCCGCACTTCTTGGCCTCGCTCGACCTCAAATGTGGAAAAAAATCTAGGTAGACGGGAGCATTAATACCAAGTAACAGCATTTTCGAAAAATAAAAAAATTGATTAATGATAGTCGCTCTTACCAGTCCGAAACTGTGGCAACGGCCTCGACGACGCCAAACGTGTCGTGTGTTGTCGCGATCGGTGCGTGCTGGTGAACGTGACGTGGCGTCGCCGCCAGCGCCGGTGTTATCGATGGCGGCTTGTCGCCTGCTGCCGGTGCCGCGATGGCTGGCGCTGTGAACGTTGCCCTTCCTTCCTACTAATGCACGTAGACATCGCATGGGGCCTGGACCTCACTGCGGTTATTAAGAACCCCCACGGGAGTTACCATCACACCCATGCATCTCTGAATTAGGATTATAAGGGAATGGAATGGAGAGATTGGGAGGCTCTTAACATCGAGGTCTTGATAACCGATAAGGGTGAAGCGAGGTGAGTATGTAGCAGCGCCGGAAAGAAGGGGTGGGGGAAACGGGAGATCCCCGAAAAAACCCGCCGACCAGCGGCATCGTCCGGCACGATTCCCACGTGCGAAAATCCGGGAGCGGCCCCGTCGGGCCGCTCGAGATTTGAACCCCTTTCACCTATGTGGGAGGCGAATAGTCTAACCACTACACCGCCGCGGCCCCTATAATTATAATGAAGTTCCTTTATACAGTAAATTTGATATCATCTCTTTAAAGTAACAATTGGGGTCAATTTAAATTTTCGCTTCAACTTCACTATCGAACATGTTTTAAGGTACGCATTCAGGATGACAATGTAGTCTATAAGAAAGTAGAACACTACTTTGGAAAGCTAAAGCATTTCCCAGCTTTTCAAAACGATCACAAGAATTGGCAGTAGCACAACGACAAACATACTCAAGAATTGTGTATCATTTTATTAAATATCTATGTTCAGTTCCAAAAATAATTACTTTTAAAAATAAAGTATCTAACTGCCTTGCTCTGTCGTATTTTTACTACGTTTTCAAAACAAACTTTTAAAATGTAACTCAATTGTATTGGAGTGTAGTAGTGGGTTTGGTTTTGGCCGATTTGGCGCCACCGGCGTCTGGCGTCGGAGATCGGAGCTGTTCATGCTCTGCCATTCCGGTCAGCCAGCGGTAATCTTGTCCGCCATATTGGACGTCGGTGATCTCTGACCTTTGACCCCGGTGACATTTGACATTGAAAACCCAAAAAAAAAAAAAAAAAAACAATTCAATAAAATTTCATTGTAATTATTAAAATTTATAAAATAATTACCTGACAAATTATTAACGAATTATTAAAAATTTATTTTAAAAATTTACATTTCCTTAGTTCACCCCAGCATCACGCCCACCATCCCCTCCACTACTTCACTACCACCACCCCATTCCAATATATTTAATTGCTCTGCCAATGTTTCTCATTAGCTAATTACCCCACCCCCACCACCTTTTACTCACCTTCGTTCTAACCCAATCCCTCATTCTCATTGGCTCATTGCTCGTTTGTTTTCGGAAACCTTCGTTCGTCCAATTAGTTGCGTTCGCTCCACCCCTACCCATGATTCTCGATGGTTAACCACGTCAATGACAACCTCTCAATGACCAGTTTCTCATGCGTTTACAGAAACCTTCTTTCCGACCAATCAGCGGCCTACTTTAATCACAAGCGCGGACTATTTTTTTCCCCCTAAAATCTTTATAAGACGCACCCCGAGCCCCCTCGGGAAAGCAGTCATTTTTCTCGCTCTTAGAAATATACTCGTGTTGTCCGAGCGCCCATAAAGTATTTTCGGCGATTTTAGCATTTGGAAGGGTGCGCTCACTTGGTGCCTTGGACAAACGGGATGAGTTGCCGTAACTGCCGAAAGAATTTCTCCTGGTGTACACACCTCACGAAATGTCGACTCTATTCAAGTATTTGCCAGCCTACCTGCAGCAGGACCAAGACATACGGGACTGCCTCCCGTGCAAGGCGTGTTTCGAGGACTGCGCCGCCTCGGTTTCCAACACGCCATATCGCAGGGGCTGGTGCAAGCCCTCGCGATGTCCGCGCTCGTGGAAGACGCGCCCGTGGAAGACGATGTTCGTGGAAGTTATCTACTCGCAATCCGCACCTGTGGAAGATGCTCCCATTCAAGAAATTGACTGGCAAGCACTACCCGGCGCCGAGGAAGCCAAACCGGAACACAAGTGCCCGATGTGTATGGACCTCAATGCATTTTTAGATGACTTTGTAAATAAATGTTTGAAACTTAGTGTGCATGGGAACTTAAGACATTTTATATAACATAAATATATAGTAAAAACACTGTTTTGCAACATCCAAGGTTTCCACTCGTTAGACTCGTACACCATCAAGCAGATTGCCATATTGTACAGTGACGAATAATAGAAAACCAAAGTCTTAACTTTTTTTTTACCACTGTGTTCTTGGCAGCACCTCGACCTCACCATGCAACAGACGTACCACCTACAGACGTACGAAACGCACGGACTAAGGTGGGATGAGGGAAATTTTCCGTACGACAGAATTCCCAACGTATTGTAGGAAGCCATAACTTGTGAGTATCCTGTGTATGAAATAGGAAGACGCCAAGAGTCGGCGATTCGCAATGCATTCCCATAGGAACGAACGTTGTAGACCTTGACTAGCATTGCTGTTGCCTGCAGTTTCGATAGGTCGTCGAGACGTACGCTATAAGACTTCAGGAGTGCAAAAATTAAAGATATTTCTATGCTCCGTGCAACTCCGAAGCCCTAAGACTATGGAGTTATGATATCACATGGTACATTGAAAAAAAAAATTACGTGTGTGGAATGCCATCCATGATTCAAAGAAAAAACTCGTTCAAAAAAAGTATTCCTTGTTTTTTTTTTATTGCTATGCAGAAGAATAATTATGTGATGCTAGTATAAATAAATGTGTTAAAAAAATTTAAAAATTTATCTTGAGTTATATCCTGCTCACGTAAGTAAATTAAAAAAAAACACTGTTGGTGAAGAAAACATATTAAGTATGTCAGTTTTGTTAAAACTTAAAGAAAAATCATCTTCAAAAAAATTTCAACACTCAAGGTGACTCTAGCCGTCACTAAAATAACGTGTATATTTTAGTGTATGTATGTAATTATTATAAAAAAATTAAGGATTATTTGTAGAACACTTTGAAAATGAAGGCGGCCTCGAAAGTTATCTTTTGATGTGTCGTGTAGCAGCGGCAGAGACGGCCGGAGGTAAGGTTGGCACCAAGTATCAGTGTGCACAAGTTGGCAGCCATGCATAAGTTGTACTTTGGTCTTCCTGCTTAACATGTACACAGCAGCAGGTGGTAAGCGTGGGCCACATGAAGCCTGGGAAGGAGCGAGCAGCTCGCCTACGGCGGTGTCTTCACACTAACTACGTTAAATTTATTATTCTAACAGAGAATGATTGCGTATTCATTTATCATAATAAAACTTTTATAAGTTGCAAAAATAATTTACGAATGCGTATTTATTTTATCACACAAATTTTAATACGCCGGAAAAAAAAAGTAAAACACCTTTGTCTTTAGGCCATTAGAGAATACACAAGGTCACACTGGCAGGAGGGTTCAGGTTCGACACTTGAGAAAAATAAACACGTTACCATACTGATTGATGAAAAAAAGACAGAACATACTCTTGGATGAAAAATAAAACACTCGTCACACACATTCCTAGCACCTTTATTTATTATAAAATGTAATTTCTTTAAAGCAAAATTAAAGGCAGTACACAGGGAAAATTCGAATCATAATATGTTTCGCGCTAACACATTACCTATAAAAATATATATGTGCTAATTCATTCCCTATAAAAAAATATACATTGTAAAATGGAAAAAGTATATATGAATTTAAAAAAAATGATAATTTTCAGGACTTTTTTTCTTTAAAAGTATAATTACAATGATATAAAACATTGGGGAAAAAAGTAAGATTTCCTAGATAAATTTATTTAGTGTTTGTTGTGACGGAAAGCATATTTGAAATTTACAGCCTTGGACAAGTTATCCTTTCCTCATCATAATTCCAATGCTTGCATGGCCCACTAAAACTTATATATATATACATATATATATATATATATAGATATATATATATATATATATATAGAGAGAGAGAGAGAGAGAGATTTCATTACTTTAATAAAAAAACATATTTTTTCTAGTATGTGGTTTTGATAACGAGCGTAATTAGCACAATATGTTAACATCGATTAAGAAGACTTTTCTGATAAAATGTACGTTTAACACCTGAGAAAAAAAAGTCTCACCTTTGGCTGGACGCTACACAGATCAAGCCCATTATCGCGAGTTTTACTTCTAATGGAACTGTGGCTTGTAGAAATAAATTTTTGCAAAAATACGTGTACATCCCAAGGTGTGTAAAATATATTAGTTTCACGTATTTTCTTAGCTTTTATTGTATTTTTTTAATGGAAATTATTTTTACGACTGATTAATATTGAATATTTCAATTATATTTGATCTGCACTGTTTAGATATTCTGTACCGAGTCAAAAATTCAAGCAGGGCTTGTCTTTGGATAGTGTCCTACCAGTCAGGAAATATGTCGTTCATTCTGCAGTTTTTTGAGGGGAAATCGGACTATTTTAATACACGCCTACCTGGCTTAACCAAAACCCATTCCCATTGGCTGCAGCCAAAATCTAATTCCCATTGGCTGCGAGGGAGACGGAACCTTGTACCACGAACAAATCCCATTCCCATTGGCCGCAAAGGGAATTGTAATGTTTACTCCCCACACGCGCCGATCTCCCATTGGCCACGAAGGGACTTGCACTTTGTACTCCCCCAAACGCTGATTTACTATTCGTCGCCAAAATTAGGAGTGTAGGAATTGATGAGTAATTAACGAAGGGAGAGGTAAGAATTCCCGGTAAAATCTAGTCTCATATCTGAGGCGCATACAATCTCCAAGGTCATGTCGGGAGAGAGAGAAAATAAATTTACCCTCTCTCTTTCTACATGTATCCCATAAGCCTAACATAGTGTACACTTGCAGATAGGTGCATACATATTCCAAGGTCATTTCGTGAGAGGGTATTATCATTTCATCCCATTCGCACAATCTGAGATACTGTACAGTCGTCAGTTCCCATAATTTATAATACGTGGCCAGTCTCGCGAAGGGTACTGAGAAATCGGAAAACTTGCGAGAGGTACAAACAACGATCCCCACCTTTCATCGCTTGCATTGACACGCCTACAGGAGATTCCTTCCGTCAGTGGTGGGGGGTATTGCGATTTATCGATAAAAAAATATATTTTTACAAAAACAGTATATTGGAAAATTACAAAATTTACGTTATGAAGGAAACCATCCATTAATTGATTTGTTAGGTTCTTATTTTTGTACGAAAAAATTTCTAATTATATTTTAAAAATCGTGATTGCGGACTATTTTCTTTTCGCGGAAGAAAATACGGGGTGAGAAGAAACCACGTCCCCACCTCATCCGCGGAACAATACTTCAATATAGAACTGATAAACAATATAAGCTGGAAACGAGCCTGTCTCCTCCTATTCTGTCTTGTGAATCAGCTTCGCGCGTTTCCAAGCCTTCTCCAGTTTTCAGCCATTTTTTTGCTTCCATCAACCTTCCTTCAGCGCGGAGTGTTATGAGTATAACATGCTCATAAACTAGTGGGTTATTGAGGGATAGGATATGATATGAGGATTAGTTAAGAAGAAGATGGCTTATAGAAACCACTTAATAAGGTTTTTACTTACCATCTCAAGCAGTTATAAATCGCTAAATAGAATTAAGGCATGAGGCCAACGGAAGAAAATATGATAAGGAAGGTTCGTTAGGTTAGAGAGAGCATGATGGAGAAGGAGCTGACCCGAGTCTTGCACCCTGGCCTCGTTGCCTCGATGTCAGACGTCGCCGCTCCAGGACCTGCAGATGCCCAGCCTGATGACACTCGCCGACTGTGTCGCTCACAGCCCTCGTAGCCCCATCCACTCTTCACGCCCCTCCACCAGTGTGTATTGACGCAATGCATTGTGATTGGCTCCCGTTGTGCGCCGGAGGTGGAGTGTGCTCGCAGTTTGTTCTAATTACTCTGAAATGTCCTTAGGTTAGCTGCACCTACATTTTCTTTGTCTCTTTGCGCAATTCTCCTATGATTGCTGAATTTGTTATGCATTACAAACTCGTCTGCGGCCTCCTTCCCGGCTGTTGTATAGAAAGGGGGCGCACAACGGGACCTTGCGTAACAGGAGGTAGGTACTGTTGAAAAAATTTATAGGACTTGAAATTTTTCCAAATTATTTCAAGAGCGCGTCTCGTTTATTTAATCTGACTGTGGAAATCAAATGTTTTCATTCGAGTATTAAAAACAAAGTTCTTGGTCAAAAAAACTTTAATGTTGCAGGTAATAAATTGTTAATGCAGTTTCCCCCCCCCCCTCCTTTTTCACAAAAAAAAAATATGTATATGCATTTCTTCCTCCCGTATTCGCACGAGTAATGGGCGTGCAGCTGCGGTGTACGTGCTTATCGTAGTGCAGGTCAGCAGAACAGACCGTGCCAACTAGGCACACTCAGACAGGCGGGCGCTCGCACCAAGGCCGTCAACCGCAGTTCACATGCATCGTGCTCCCTGTTCAGTAATAATGTATGTCTTTCTTTTTAATAATGGAGTTGCGAAATACGTATTGATTTTGAAAATTATTCTTTAACGGAGAAAAGCTCACCTCATATCGGATAAATTTTCATTTTCGAAATACTTACTTAAAGTTTAAAAAAATATATTACTTCCCGTCACGTTATGCGAATTGTTTTGACGAGTGTAAAAAAAAACCTCTTCGTTTCTCAAAAGTATTAGGAAAATATGTTTCTTGTATCTGCCTAATATCGTGTAGCGCCCCTCCCCCTCCCGCCGCGCAGAAGTGCCGGAAGACGAAATGGAATAGACTCGACTAATGTCTGAAGGTATGCGGGAGGCATCTCACGCCATGAATCCTACAGGGCAGTCCACAAATCCAATCTGCGCCAATTTGAGAAAGGGTTGCACGTCTGTCACGTTTAATGATTCTCGTCAGTCGTCGTTTGTCCCGTTCTTTCACGATCTTTTTCCGGCCACAGCGATGTCGAAGATGTGATATTTTACTGGATTCCCACTATTAACGGTACACTCGTGAAATTGTCTCACGCGAACATCCAAATGTTATCGCTACCTCGGAGATGCTATGTCCCATCTCTCGTGCGCCAACTATAACAACACGTTCAAACTCACTTAAATCTTGATAACCTGCTATTGTAGCAGCAGTAACCGATCTAGCTGCTGACCGCATCGCTTTACTCTGATTGGTTCCATACCGCTTTTATTTGCATACGCACGCCTATGCCAGTTTTTTTTGGCTATTCAGTATACATGCATTCATTTCGCGGGTTACTATGTGGGTTCTTCATGTGTGAGGCGAACCATGGCCGACCGTCATGTTGCATCCGTCGTTCCAACACCTGCTGCGGTAGGAATGATAATATCACCTCCAGTTTGGTTTTCCTGCGGGTTTTGTGGTAAGCAGTTTACTCTCCGTTGAAATGGACTCCGACACGTGGTCAGTTGCGTGCAAAATCCCATCAGGGCCGATTATCAGATTTGTGAGCATTGTGGGGTACAAATAAGCCGCAAGGACGATATCGATAAGCATGTACGTAGTTGTAGTGGTACTATTAAACAGGCGCCAAATTTGAATTGAAATTTTTTTTAGGATGTATTTAAGCGAACCAGCGAGGCACGTCGTCATGAAATTAGATACCATTTTAACCCCGACAAACTCTCATATACTTGTGAAGAATGCGGCGAAGAGTTTACTAGGTCAGACACACTTAAGACATATATGGCGAAGTGCAGTGGTCCAGCCCCTCATCGCGCCAAACGCACGTGACTTGACGTGGCTCCCCAACAGCTCGTAGCCCTACATGTTCAGCCCGTGCTCGATCTTCGCGACCACGAATCGTAGTCGGCGCTGGCCAGCCAACTCCTCACGGGTTCGTCGAGGCAGAAACGGCATGCAGGGCCAATTTGAAGGTTTACTTTACCGAAAACGCATGTGACACCGCAAAATATATTTCTAATTATTTGATCAGCATTAAGCCAAATATAATTAACCAGCTGACGGACGAAGTGACAGAAAATTGCGCAATAAAATTTAACATTCGGCTCAAGTGCGATTATACAAAACCGGCTCCATTCGATGAAGGTACAGACGAAATAGCATTCATGACAACAAATATACCAATCCATGAAATCAGCAATATTGAGGCGGCCGTGCAAGAATGCTTAGATAAAATAAGTACTGAAGAGACACAATAGAAAGAACGAGGTTCCGGGCAGACACTGTAGTCAGTCAACCACATACAGCTCTGTATAAACAAGCTGAACCTCCTTCGCGTATCGTCATACATCGACCTGCCGGCTTCCATAAATAAAAAGCATGCTATCATAAACCCACAAAACACCGCTTTAAATGGGCCATTCTGGCACGTTATATGGAAGGCGATCTGATTTATCGCGTCGACAACCGCTATCACGAACTGGAATCAAAATTTGATTTTCCAGAGCTAGATTTCCTTACACCATTGCACCAAATAAAAGTTTTTGAAATAATAATTCGTCAGTGTTCGTGAACATTTACACTATGGACAAGAACGAAAAGGTTTTGCCCGTACGTGTGGCAGAAAAAGAGAAGCCAGACCATTTCGATCTCCTCCTTCTCACCGTTGAAAATGGGAATGCCCACAATAGCTACATAAAGAGTTTTGAGCGTTTGGTGAGCTCACAATTGACAGCCCACAGCCACAAGATCCCTATATGCAAGCGGTGCTTCACATATTTTGACGAGCGACCACGGGTATCCGGGTTGGCAGGACAGCAGTGCCTGGAACAACACAAAGAAATATTGCAATGACAAAGCCCCAGCCAGAATCGAGATGCCACAGCCGGGGGAGGGTGGTAGACCACCAGTATTAAAATGTATCAACTATCACCAAATTGATAAACTACCCATAGTTGTTTATGCAGATTTTGAGACCATTCTGAAACCGATTCACGCCTGCGAACCGGACCACAGCCACTCCTACACGCACGCCCATCAGAAGCACGAAGCGTACAGATTCTGCATTTACGTCTACATGGACAACGACGTCATCCCTGCAGCACTTACATCCACGCTGAGTCAAGGCCCAATCATATACGCGGGGAAAGATGCAGAAAAAAAGGTCATGGAGGCAATAGTAGATATTGGCAAAAAAGTAAAAATATTTATGCCACATCAAAGCCGATGGAGCCACAGACCCCGTAGAGAAGACCAGATATGCCAGAGCAACACAGTGCTGCTCTTAGACTGCCCCATTCACGCACGATAATTACAAGGTGAGGGACCAAGACCACTTCGCCGGGCGGTACATCGGACCCACTTGCATTAGCTGTAATTTGCTGCACCGAAAACCGAAGAAACTCGGCGTTTTCTTCCATAACCTGAGCTACGGCGACAATTTTATCGTAAGACAGCTCGGGTACGACACGAAAAAATTTTTTATCATTCCACACACGAGCGAAACATTTGTCACATTTTCAAAGCAGCTGGGAGACAGATTTTCTTTCCAGTTTGTGGATACTTCCCAGTTTATGGCCCGAAGTCTGGCGTCCCTGGCCGAGTTTTTACGAAGTAATAAATTTATCATCACCGCAAAATTCTTCAGTACCGGCCAACTGCCACTCGTCACGCGCAAGGGCGTGGAAACACTTCCATATGATTATGTCGACAGTTGGGAGAAGCTGGACAAGCAGCAGTTACCTCCAGAAGAGGTTCTGTAACAGGCTGAGAGGCTCTGGGATCAGCGACGAAGGTTACGCCCACGCCCTGGAAGTATGGGGAACGTTCAATTGTGCGAACCTGGAAAATTGTTCAGATTTGTACATGAAGACAGGCGTGCTAATTCTATCAGACGTATTTGAAAATTTCAGACAATTGTGTATGTCAAAATACAAGCCCGATTGTGCCCATTATGTCAGCGCCCCGGGGTTCACATTCGAAGCAACGTTAAAAAACGATAGGGGTAAATATAGAGTATTTAACCGATTACGACATGCATATGTTTGTTGAAAAAGGAATTCGCTGTGGTGTGGCCCAGTATGTGAAGCCACCGGCGGTGGCGATCAACACCTATGCGTCCGATATATATGATCCAAGCAAGCACACCACACTTTTGCAATACCTCGAAGCAAACAACCTATACGGCTGGACCATGTTGTTGCCGTTGCCAGTACTCAACTTCAGGTGGGTCGACACCTACATTTACATAATGTCCATGCCGGATGCTGCTGATGCTGGCTATATTCTGGAGGTCAACATCGAGTACCCTGCAGACCTGCACGAGGAGCATCGTGATTTGCCTTTTCTTCCCATTAACCATTGTCCTCCAGGCTCCAAACATGACAAATTAATAACAACATTAGAAAATAAGAAACACTATATCGCACATTACCACAACTTGAAACAGGTACTGGATCATGGATTGAAGGCTACGAAAATTCGCATAGTGCTATCATAGAATTCGAGCAATGAATCTGGCTGAAACCTTACATAGATTTAAATACTTCAAACAAACAATGGCAAACAACAATTCCGAAAAAGAATTTTTTAATTGGCCAGTAACGCAACTTTCAGAAAATTGACGGAGCACAAAAGAAAACTCCAAAAAATGGCATTGGTATGTAATGAAAAGAGACTTAAAAAACTGTTAGCCAAGCCAATATTCCTAAACCGAACAATTTATGACGAATCTCTTTCCCTCCTCTATCAGCAACACCTATTCATACTGTTTTATAAACCAATTTATGCCGACTTTTCAGTGCTCGACCTCTCAAAAACACTAATGTACAGATTCCATTATGACGTAATGAAGGCACAGTATGACGAAGATGTCGAGCTCCTGTATACAGACACCGACTCATTCCTGTATCAGGTTCGAACCCCGGACTTTTACAAGGACATGGTTACGGACGCAATGTTCTTTGCAGAGTTTGACACGAGTGGCTGTCCCACGAACCACAAGTGTTTTTCGCCCACCAACAAGAAAGTGGTTAGCAAATTCAAAGACAAGTGCGATGGAAAGATCATGACCGAATTCGTGGGACTTCAGGTGATATTGTATTCTTACAAATACAGGAGAAATTTCACAAAAAGGTCGAAAGGAGCCCAGAAATGCGTAGTGGAAAATGAAATTAATTTTGACGATTTTATATCTGTGTTGGAGTAGCACCGTACGATGCGAGTTTATGTCCGCACTATAAGGTCGCACAACCACGAATTATTTTCAGAATTCTTAAATAAATTTACTCTGACATGGACGGATAATAACAGGAAGCAACAGGAAAACGGAATAGAAACACTACCAATGGTTACAATGAAATATAAAAAATATATATACTTAATATATATCCACAACATTTATATGTGAATGCAGCGATACACAAGGTTCAATGTTCGCATACCTCGTTATGTAGCTTTTTATCGATCAGCCATACACGAATCGATGACGTAGTTGGAAAGGGGTTTAATATGCTCTAAAATTAATGTTGGTTCCTGGGAGAGGGTGAATGATGCCGGGACGCAAGGGCAGTTACTCACCTCGGGGACTCCAAATATGAAGCTATTTCACTCCCTCTTGTTATCCAAAAAAATAAATAAAGTCATCACAAAGGGATGATGCGATGCACTGCAATGAGATGTGCATGTCATTTTTGTTTCCGCAATGTTATATTAGCAATCACACATATACATGGGTTCTTATTCAATGTTGGACCTCCGACCAGGATTTAAAGTCATTCCTGTGGATTCCAAAGCTTATTCCTCGCGATGGAATTGGGAGGTGCCAAATAGTAGCAATATCGTACCCGTGAAATAAAATCTGGAGGTCACACTTTATTTAAAAATCTTTTTTTTGCTTCTGAGGCTGTAGTATTATTTTCAATTTTCCCCTCATGACTGTTTTTCTGCGAATTTATATCTTTATGCCATATTTTTCAACTTTGTTCGTTTCCAGGTAATAGTCCTTGGGCATTTTTTTCTTGGTGGTTCTTCGAACCGTCTGTCTGTCTAGGGAGTGTTTTTCGCTGCTGATGTCTGTATGATTCTTGATTATTGTGTTTACTTACGTTTCCTCGTTGGTATCTGCATAGTTCTGTGCGAGAATTTTTTTTCTGTGTTTATTAATATTTCTCATCGTTGGTTTTACAACTTTTCAGCATTGGTCCTGAAATATATTTTTTTCCTTGTTAGGGGCTTCGGGCAACACATTTTTCATTGTCATCTTTACAGTTCTGTGTCTGTGTGTGGGCATTTTTTGTGTATTTATAATTATATTTTTTCATCATTGGTCCTTACATTTTTTTCATCACTGTTGGACCATATACTTCTACATATTTCTGCGAATATTTTTTCGTTGTTGGTCCTACAGTTTTTCATCGTTGGTTATGACATTTTGGCTGGATTCGGAGCGAACAGAAATAATTGGTCAAGCGAAGGTTTCCAAAAACAAACGAGTAATTAGCCAATGAGAATCAGGGGCGGGGGCGAACGAAGATGAGAAATTAGTGGTGGAGTGGGGCAATTAGCCAATGAGAAACATTAGTGGAGGAATTAAAGATATTGGAAGGGGGTGGAGGGGGTGAGGAGAGTGGAGGAGAAGGTGAACACGGTGCTGGGAGAAACTCCAGAAAATGTTTTGTAAATAAAATTTGTAATAATTTTTTAATAACTTTTTTGACGTCTTAAATATATTTAGGTGTTTTTTACGTTTAAATTTTTTGGGATTTTTTCAGATTTATATATATATATATATATATTGAAATGGGGTGGGGGGTGAGGGGAGTGGAGATGGCGGTGGGCGCCGAGCTGGGTAAACTCCGGAAATGTAAGTTTATTAAATAAAAATGTTACTAATTTTTTAATATTTTAAAATTAGTTTTTAATTTTTTTATAATATTTAATTTATTTGAAATGAATTTTAAATTTTTTTTGTGTTTTTTGGGGATTTTTGAATTTCTTGAGTTTTTTAATAGTTTAAAGGTACCAGGGGTTAAAGGCCAAAGGCCACTGACATCCAAAATGGCGGACAAGATGGCTGCAGGCCAACCGGAATGATAGAGAATTAACAGCTCCGATCTCTGACGCCAGACGCCGATGGTGCCAAATTGGCCAAATCCTACTACTGAGTGTTTATAAGAGTTTATCGTGTGGTATCAGTTTCATTAAATCACTGTACTAGGAGACTAATATTAAAAAACTTCTGAAGTAAATATAATTGTATTGTAGCATAACAAAAAAACAATTAGTAAACATGAATATAAAAACTTGGACCCCCAGGCCTCCTTTGTTTTCTAATGGGTGTGTGCTGGAAGCAGAGGGGATATGGTAAAAAAAAAAAGCCGGGGCCACCACTGGAATAATACTCTTTCCACGCCCTTTCCTAATGGTGAGTTTAATGGCACCTTCATCCGGGGTCTTGGACCGAGCGGAAATACTAATAAAGTAAGTTAAGGGTTCCGCCTGACTACAATTGTTTTGCATGTTCAAGGCCTCGAAACGCGTGAGCTCCAATCGCTTCACTCTCCTCGGCTCTTAAGACCTTGCTGTTGAGAGCCACCCGAATCTGTCCACTGCATTCCACTCCAGCCCAGATCGTCATGTGGGAGGACAGCGTGCTGAACGCTCGCCCTACACGATCCCTTCGCGCTTTATCCAGACACGCAGGTGTCACTGGCGGTTGTCTCCACCTGTTTACCATGGCTCGTAGCCCTCTATAATCAATTATCCAATCGTGTTTATCTTTTCTGACCACAACCGTGCAACGCCAAACAGATAACTTCTAACGTTTTGATTCCAGCGAGACACAAATTTGTCGGTGATTCTTATTTGGTACTTGCAGCACATTATTCGGCCGATTGAGAAAAAAAAAATTAGTCTTTTATATTAAATATTTAATTGGTCTACCACAACACATATTCCAAACGTCTTCTTTATACGTAGAAAAAAACGTTTTTTTTCTTGTTGATATAAATTTTATAAATTTAAAATTAATGTAGCATTGCGTATTATATTTTTATGTCATTTCAAGTTGTACAACGTGTATCTTAATATTTTTTTAATATACCTTTTTAATTATACTGCAGGGAATATCCTATAAATGTCCACCGCAGAATTGAAAGAGTATTGCTTGATTTACATGAAACCTAATTTTAAAACGCATTTGTTGGATTGACTACAAACAAATGTTCAATTATGTCCCAATTTTTTTGGGCTTGCGGTTACCTATATTTACCGTTACTGAAAAAACTTTCATAAAAATTGCTTAATCTATTAAAAGTGATGCTCTTACTTTAATTGACTTTTTGTTTGGTTATGGTGTAACAATACGCGTTTTCTGTAGTGGACGTTGCTTAAGAGTGCGTGAACTCCTCAATTATGCACAACTGTTTTATGATGTACATCGTACATATAATTGAGCTTCTGACCTCCCTACGCAATGTCTGGGCTCCAAGGGGCATTTGTAACCTTTATTAATCATGTTATTAGAATATAAAAAATATTCCGAGCTTTGATTATGTTCACTGTGCTCCAATATTCTCAACAGTCGAGAAGCGAGTCCCCGTTTTCATTATCACCATCTTGCGTTAAAATTACGGTGGGAGAATGCCGTAGGAGAGAATAGAATCTAACGTACGCCCACCCAGTGAGCGTGACTTACTTTTCACACAGCTGTGTTCGCATGGTTTACTTTATCTGGGTAAGACTGCGCCACGGTTGAACATTTACACAATTCGCTGCACAAAGACTATACATATATATAATTTTTTAATTACCCTCTTAGTTAAAAATAGAGTTGTGATATAAATGGCTATGGCAAACGGGAAACCTTCTCTTATATACCTCGTGCCCATTTTTACACGTGTGCCTGAAGTTACTACGGCCTATACAATCCACGAGGTTCTATGTTAGATTCCCGGGTAAGGCGTGGCTGTGAGTGCTGTTTTTTTATATGTAAATTAAGGTTATTTCAATATGCAAGGGGCCTGTCCTCCCCAATCAGCCTTCACAACTGAAAGCGTATTTAACTCAGTTAAATTTAACTACACTGAGGAAACTATCATGTGTATATTCTACCATTCTTACGGTATTTCGCATTACTCCATCTTTCCGCGTGCTTGGAAGATTTCCCGCTACCAACACAAATGTCACGAACTATCAGCTGTCAGAATCACAATGTAAACAATGTATTTATATATGTTGCGTATTTATAATAGAGCGAATTCTTTACATTAAGTATTAAATAATCACCAGTATTTTCAGTTTTAATTGAATGTAATTTTGCAGTTCAGCCCGACCAGTCAAGTCCGCCATTTTGCACAACTCTGCTTACTTGCTGGGATTTTTTACAGAAACAAATAAAAGAATAAAAATATTTCACTGCTGCAGGCACACTATAGTGTTTCCACGAGCACAAAGTATTTAAATTTTATAGAACATGAAACAACGAAATAAAAAAATTTTAATTACCAAATTTGTCTTTACAAATGAAAAATCACTGTCACAAATATTTTCTGTCGCAGTCATACTGTGTGCCAGCCAACCAGCCAGTAACTTTTACTTTGACTCTGTCAATGTTTATCTTTGCTGGCAGAGTTATATAAAATGATAAGGTGCTTAGTTAAATATAACCTTAATTAATAGCAAGACAATTTCTCCTTTCCACCACCCTTCCCTCTTTTGCACTCACCACGTACTGTACATTGCCTCGTACGCCCTAGCACGATACCATTGCTCTTGTCCCCAGAAAAGTGAAAACGGGCTTTTTTTACTTCCGACATGCAACATCTGGGGCGCTGACCGGCAGCACCATTTTCTTCTGAACGATATTAATCTGTCTTCGGCCGCAACCTTGCCTTCTCCCGCACTTCGAAATTAATCCGTCATTTCTCTCACTAAAATAATATTCTCTCATAACTAATTTACAAAACTTCAACTAGGTGACAAGTAGTATAAAATATAAGGCGCTTTAATTTTCCATTTTCCCCTCTTTCCACTTAAAATGTCTCTGTTTTCCCTCGCAATCGAACGTTTGTCGCTTTAAATTTCCCTTTTTCCCATGAAATGTAATTGTTTTCTCTTAAAATTTTTTATTTTCCCTCAAAAAGTACCGATCCCCTCAATTGCAAGGAACGACCCCCTTATTTGCAAAAAACATATATTGGAAAGATTTGGGGCAATGCTTTTTACCTGTGACCTTGACCTTCGACTTTGACCTTGAATTATCTTGAAACCAGAAAATTCTAAAAAAATTTCTACAGATTTGAAAAAAAAATATTCCAAATCAAATTATTACATCGATGACTTCGAACACCATGTTGAATGCAAGTGGCTTTGTCCCCAATGACCTTGAAAACAAAAACTCCAGAAAAAAATTGTAAAAATTGAATAAATTCATAAAAGTCAGCGAGCATATTTCATAACTGCCTACCACAGCCATCTTAGACCCAGGTGACCTTGACTCTTGACCTTGACCCTGTCAATGTCCATGTCCTCCAATAACCTTGAACCCAAAAAATTACAAACAATTAAGAAAAAAACTTACAAAATTTAGTAAAACAATTACGTTGAGGTAACCCAACCGCCAACTTGGATCCAGTCGACCATTTCTGATTACTATAGAAATAACTGTATTGTATTAGAGCAGAACCGTGCATGTAGACATTTAAGTTCGACCTCTCTTCGTCATATACTGCACTGAAGCAGGTCTGGCCAGGCTCGACTCAGCATTCTCCCTACCCTCCCTCTATGACCCAGGGTCAAATTTATAACAATTCAACAACATACTTCCAAGACTGCAACATCCAACCTGCTTAGAATGTATTTGCGGTATTAATCCACTTTTTTTGTACTCCTCAACATATATCTTTGCTATATTATCGACGATTATGTACATCCAGGCATTGGCCTACACAAGAAATCTTAAAGTGTTATCTTTAAAATCATTATATTTTGCCCACGTCAAATTATTTATTTTTATTATAATGATCATTTACATTATCAGCTTGTAGTGGCATATCTGAAAACCAAGGCTACCATATTCCCTATACCAGGGAAAGTAGGCATGCTGGGATAAGGCAAATCGACACTAGCGAGAAATAAAATACTTTTGTTTATTCTTTTAAAACATATATATTTTACATACATCAGACAACAAACATTAAAAATGCAGAATCCTCACATTCTTTATACTATACATGCAGTGTTTTTCCAGCAACATACTCACGTTTCACGTAATTAATATAATTTGCTTATACGCAGCTCAAGACAGTCTACGCTAGCAAGCAGCCACCCAGAACACCTAGACATATATTGTTATTATTCACGACAAAGTCCTTCTTTTAAAGCCTCTGCAGCATCTGGAATGCTATCAACGTTTTACAATGCTTCATTCGCAGTCGTGAATGCCCCGACGGCTGATTTTTTCATCCAAAGGTTGAAGCTTTTCATAGGTATACTCCAGTCAAACATTATACTTTACGGGACATTATTCGACTTCTTCTGTTAATTGATTTATTATCCTTTGCTTAATGTGGTCAAGATGTGTACACGCATTTTTTGTACCAACATAATGATTTCCAATTACATAATCTTTTAAATGACCCTTAAATGCTGATTTTTCAAGGCAGAATCCATTCTATGTTGTGTCTCCAACAGCTAGTACAGGTAGTTTCTTAGCTGCATGGACTCTGCATTTAAAGTTCTTCGTATGTCTTCAGCTGATTACCTCGTTTGAACATACGTTTGCACTTAACATATCATTGCGTAGCACAGGAAGGACCCTTCACACAAGTAGTCATTTCATGCCTCCTTGCACCTTCGCTGTAGGCAAATATCTGGTCACAGTAACAGCAACGAAGCCTAGACTTAATCATCGATTTCGACAATGCTGTAAGTGCTCTGTCCGAAGAAATCGATGACAAAACAGACGAAGTCGATGACATTCCTGAAAAAATCGATGGCGGCACGACTGTAGGTGTCGATGGCTCTGTCAGCGTCATGCCCGAAGACGTTGATGATAGTATTGCTGTAGTTACTGCTGAGGTACTGCTGCTGGACCCACATTATATGTCTCCATAATATTTTCTAATCGCTTTCTCAAGATGAGACTATGTATCTTTCATGTCAGCTGCTGTCAAACAAAGGCTCTCAGCTGGCCCCAAAACTGCTTATAATATACACTGAAGAGCCAAAAAAAAAAACTGGTACAACTGCATAATATCTTCTAGCCCCCCTGCCCCCCCCTCCCTCGCGATCATGCAGAAGTGCCACAAGACGACGTGGCATGGACTCGACTAATGTCTGAAGGTATGCAGGAGGCAATTCACAACATGAATCCTGCAGGGCAGTCCACAAATCCAATCTGCGCCAATTTGAGAAAGGGTTGCTTTTCTGTCACGTTTAATGATTCTCGTCAGTCGTCGTTTGTCCCGTTCTTTCACGATATTTTTCCGGCCGCGGCGATGTCGAAGATGTGATGTTTTGCCGGATTCCCGATATTCACGGTACACTCGTAAAATGGTCGTACACGAACATCAAAATATTATCGGTTCCTCGGAAATGCAAAGTCCCATGTCTTGTGCGCCGACTATAACACCACGTTCAAAGTCACTTAAATATTGATAACCTGCTATTGCAGCAGCAGTAACCGATCTAGCTGCCGACCGTATCGTGTTACTCTGATCGGTTCACTACCTCTGTTATTTGCATACGCATACCTATACCAGTTTTTTTTGGCTGTTCAGTGTACATTTATGCAAGCTCTATGAAGTAATGTTGACATTGAACTAATCATATTACACCAATAAGAAATTGTGGGGACAAATACCAGTCAATCACTGAGTTGCCAGGTAATTAAAGATGGCCAATCTCATGCAAGCATTGGGCCATAACATGTGGGATTCAGTCGGCAGGAGTCAGTCTGCAGGAGTCAGTCTGCAAGAGTCAGAGACTAAGGAAATTGTGTCATTAGTGGAGCAAAATGGGGTATTTGTGGCGAAGAGAGATCCTGCTCTAATATTCCACAGTTATTTTTCTAGTAAACACAAACGACGAACTAAATCGAAGTAATCATATTTGGTGGTTCGAAGGGACCGAGTAATCGCATGCTACTAAACCGAGGTGGAATGCCAGAGGATGAATAAAATTTAATGTGATGGCCTAGTGGCTAAATAAAGTAGGAATATTAGAGATTTAAAGGAAATTTACCAAGAAAAATGAAATCAAATATGGTGGCCATGACCTGACAAAGCATGAACGAAAGGTGTAGACTATGGCTCGCCGGGTAGCTTAAACAAATGAAATCATAGATGGCTCATATATAATGATACAGGATAAGTATGTGGGAAACATGGTGACGATGTTATATAAGATGGTGTTAGTGATGAAAACTAGGATGACTCACATGGAATAATACATCATGGATAATATTTAATATGCGGATGGAGCGCAGATGAGATGGAATGATTGAGCATCATGGTAAAGTGACTAAGCAAAATATAATCCAAGATGGTAGTTGGTATCAATTATGTAATTTCTCCCTTTATTTCTGGGATTTTTTCAATTTTGTGATTTTTGTAGATGTGTATGGTCAACGGTCACCTAGGGTCAAGGTTATGGTCGACAACAACCAACATGGTGGCTAAATCGACAAATCGACTGGCGGCGAAATCACTAATTAATAAAAGAGTATCGCCTAGGCGATGAAAATGAAAACGGATGTGAGAGTGTGATCCATCGCAAATGTTATTTTGTATTTTGATGTGTGATATTAAGACTTAGTTGGCTTTTCCAGCTGTGCTTTTATGTCCTCTCCGGCGCTCGGCTCCTATTGTACGTCTGCGAGCAGCGCAGTACTGCGTGGCAGGTTGCAGCGTCACGTGTGAAGGGGCCTTCTGCTTGAATAATGTGTGATTTTGTCTGTAATTTGGTTTATAAAAAAGGTGGTCCGTATAGAGCGCGCTTAAGCCAGGCCTGTTGTCTCTGGAGGAGGGGAAGTGCGCGAAGGGGGCCACCGGGCAGTACGTAAGGGACGTCGTTTAATGAATTGAGGAGATCTCCCGCCCCCTCTCTAATTATATTTTGTCTACCTACTAATAAAAAACATGGTTCTTACTTATCTGTCTCCTATAGCATTTTATATTAATGGATGCAACATTTCTTAATTATTTCCTGTTGAAAGGGTTTTCACTGTGTCTATGCCAGTTTTTCCATTTATCTTCTAATTTATAGTTGTTTAACTGTAATTACATTCAGGGAGGTTGTCATTGCCTGAACGAGGTCATGACAACCCAATCCCTTGCTACCGTGAAGCATGTTTCCCCTTGCATGATTTTCTTCCCTTTCGGGCGTATGGGTCCTAGCCCTGAGACGCACTTAACTCCCGTCCGTACTGCGTGCTCAATCCGAACACTTAGTTTTAGAGTACGTTAGAAAAATTTAACGGGGTGATCATCGTCGGATGCCTGGGAGGCTCGGTTGGTCAGAATATTGTTGCAGAGTGCCTGGGAGACTCAGCTGGGCAGAAGACGGAGATTGTCACCAGCTCTGGGACTCTGGTTCGCAGCTGAGGAGGGACTGTAGTGTATGGAACTTAATCTCTGGCAGTGGTGCGTCCTGACTTAGCAATTTTCTGCAGAATAAAGAGCAGGACTAAGCCTCTGGCAGTGGTGAGGCGGGAATTAGAATTTTTCTGTGAAATAGAGTGAGGAACTTAGACTCTGGCAGCGATGAGTTGGATTTACGAAATATTAGGCCGACTGGAGTAAAGAACTTTGTTTTTGGCAGAACCGTGTGGGGACTATGTTTTTGCATGCGAGAATAGTGGACTTAGGTTTTGGATGCCCGTTGTGGAACTTAGACTCAAAATTGGTCAATGTGAGATTTTGATACAGAGAAGAATAGATTCGGGACTTGCACTTGCGGACATAGTTGGCGAATCTCTAATTTTGGGAATATTCAAGAATATAAATGAGATCGTTTTGTATAACTGTGTTTTATTGTGGATACGCATGAGCAGTGCCTGCACCCTATGGGTTTACCGGTGAGCGCAATATCCTCAGGCTGAGATATTTGTGGTCTGATGTGAAGGTGATTGTGTATGGGAAAGGAAATAATTTTGGATTGCTGTTTGGATCCCTTTCTTCTAGACACCAAAGGCCTCGGTAATTGTTTGAATAAGAATTGTTTGTTGATTTTTCAAAAGATGATGTGTTCAGTTTTTCTGGGAAAATTACTGTATATTTGAAATATGTTTTTATGGAATCTTAAATGAAATTTGTGAATTATTTTGAAAANTTGTAAACTGAAAGAAAGAGTCAGAAGGAAAATAATACGACACCAAAATTAAACTAAAAAAAACTAATCAATATTTTGTACACCCACTCATTCCCGTCAGCAATATAAAGTAACTATCAAATACACTGCTTTTAAAAGATTTTGGTAATATATACTTCCTATTCCCGTCCTCTTCCTACATAAGTCATGATTGGGAGGGAAGTTGGGGTGGTATTGAGAACCCGTCACACGAATGGCAAACGAAAAATGAATATGGTGGGTGGGGTGCATTCGACAGAATGAGCGAATGTGAGGGGGTGGAAGCTTGTCAACTAATTAGCCAATGAGAAACATTGGTGATGATCAATCGTCTGCTGGACGTGGTGCTGAGTAAATCTCCGGAAATAAACATTTTTCATAATAAATTGTTTTAAATATTTTATTTTTATTTTTTACAATTTATGAATGTTTTAATTTCTTATTTTTGGACTATTTTGCGTTATTTGGGTTTAGTGTATACAAGGTCAATGCTAAAGGTCAAGGTCACAGACATCCAACATGGCAGTTGGGTGATGCAATAGCATGGTGGCTGATCGGTTCAAATCCCTCGTCCCACTAAGCCAAAACATTCGAAATTTTAACATTTTATAATTTTTTTAAAATAATTTTTGAATTATATTCTTATTATAATTTTTAACAGTTTAATAGAAAATTTGTAATAATTTTGAAAACAATTTTGCAAATTTTTAAGTTTAAAGTCATCCAAAGTGAAAGTATTGGGTGAAGGTCATGATATTCTGGATCTATGATGGCAGTCATGTTACGAAAATGTAATTTTTTCCAAGTTTTTTAAATTTATTTAAAATTTTTGGGTTCAAGGTTTTTGAAGGTCATGGGCGTAAGGTCAAGGTCATGGGTCAAGTTTAAGGTCACCTGGAATCAAGGTGATTGTTGTAGTCAGCAATGTAATATGGTCGCTGAGTTTTATGAAATTATTAAATTACTGCAAACATTTTTTTGCGAGTTTTGGTTTTCAAAGCCATTGGAGACAAGGCCACTAGCATCCAACTTGGAGATCGAAGTCATCGATTTAATATTTTCTTCTTTTTTAATTTTAATTACATTTTTAAAAAATTTGTTGGGATTTCTTTGGAAATACAAGATCAAAAAAGAAAAATTTTAAGTGAGAAATATTTGATTTTGATGGAAAAAGAAAAATTACAAGAGAAAAAAAAAAGTAAATTCATGATGGCGATGGTTGGCACCTGTCCCCCTGACACTTATGCCCGACTTATCTTTTTTATACTACTGTGACACACTCAGTGAACCACCGACAATGGCCTAGATATATCAGTGTAAATCAATAAACCATCGTTAAAAGTGTAATTGTTTTGTTAACATCTATGGAGGCCTCCAATTTTATCAGTCGGCAGCTATCACTCGTTTTTCCGTAAAACATCTCTGAATTTTAGCAAAGTTCACGGGAACACGTTTAGAGTGTAGCCTTCTGCAATCACCGGAAATCATGACAAAGATCTGTTTCCTGCCCACTTTAATATAAAATGCCGAGTGTTCCAAATTAATACTTACACTCTTCAAACAAGAATAACATAGAAACTATTAAACACAATCTGATTTGACTACTGGTATTTGACGCTATCAGGATAACGTTGGGTATGTGAGAATGTTAGTTCCAAATGTCAAAAAATTTCCGCCATCAGCAGCAACATGTCGTCTGAAACGCTGTGGAACAGAACGGCATGCGGTAGCTACGGTTTGCGTGTGAGTGGATTCACAGGAGGACACAATCGCGTCTCGCATGGCTTCAAGTGTCAGTAGCTGAATGGCACTGGGTACTCAAGAGTTCTCCACTGATAAAGATCAAACGGCGTTAAAGCTGGAGATCTGAGTGAATGCTCAACACTTCCTTGTCGGCTTAACCACCTCCTAACAAATGTTTCACCCATGTCTCGATGGTAATGTGTCCTTTCTATACTCCACGCATAGTTCCGTCCCCCTCAATCTTGTCACGTAATCGTGTCGTGGTTGAACGTAACATGAGGGTGGCGCAGTATCTAATACTGCCCTACCTCGTCTCAGCAACCAAATAACGTTCTTACATTTCCAATAAAACGTTAACATCCACTTACATTGCTCGAAAGAAACCTTGTCACCTGTGCCATTTTCTCTACAATTGCAGTGCTGTCACTCGTGGCTGTAAAAGTATCTGACAGCAGCAGAATCGCTACAGGCAGTCGCAGACACCCAGCATTGTCATTATAGCTTCAAATGTACGCAGTCACGAAATCTCGTCTTCAATAGTTCCTCTGTCGTTAAAATAGAAAGAGAGTATTCATTACTTTGGGACATCCGGTAATTTACGACTCTGACATTATCGCACCAAAATAATTATTTTATTTTATTTTATTGTTTGTTTAAAATTTATGTACAAGACGATCATCACCCCTAGATTTACTTGTTCACACACGCAAATCTGCCCGCTGCATTCATTATGAGAACAGGTTGGAATATACATATCTGTGAGGCTCCAAATTAACCTTTCACCTATAAATAACCAATTATCATTACTTGCCTGACAAACTATTTTCAAGATGTAATCGCAAATATTAATAACCATTGTCGGAACACAATGACCACCTACATATTTACATGTGATGTAAAATAGTTGGAGGAGAGGTACATATTTTCGGAATCACAAAATAATTTGAGAAGTAAAACTTAACTTTAAATACATAGCTTAAGTGATATGTGAAGTATACAGGTTGGTTCACCTTACGTGGACACCCCCAAAATTTTAGGAACGGTTGCAGATCACGAAATGCGTTTTCACTAAATGATATTGGATATGAGGGCAAGACATTTTCCGCAAAGTGACTATTCGTAACACGTGTATGAACAGAAATAATTAAACCACAAATGATTTTTCTCCTTGAATCATACATTTATTTCAACAGTATCTGAAAGTACGTGCAAAGAGAAATTCAGTGGCATGGCATATGCAATGGAAGGTAACAAATTAAAGCCAAGAATGTATTTGTGCAAAAGTTAAGTGGGCCGGTAGCATGAGGCAGTATACCTGTACTCACAGCTGTAATCATGCAACACGTGTCGTAACTCATCCTGGCAGGACCGCTTCCTTATAGTAGCGTAGCGCTTACCTTAATGGGACAAGGGACACGCAATGCGATATTGGACAAAGGAGAGCAACGTAGTGGAGGGAAGTCGGGCAATGTGAGTGCATGTCTGATATAAATACATTTCATTTCGTTCTGATACCAATGTAATTCAGGAGATTTGTTTCCTAGTCATTAACTGTACTGAGTAACGAGTACTTACAGATGCACAACAAAAATAGAACAAACCAACACAAGGAGAAATGCAATAGCATCCGCATACATAGTACAAATGAGCACAGTTATGGTTGAAACGCTCCACATTAGATCTTTTCACAGCATGTGCTTGATGTATTTGCCATCGACAGCACTGCACATCTGTTATGGCACATGTAGCGAGTGACAAGCTGCCTGAAGTGTTTCTCGTGTAATGCTTCTGCAAGCTTCCACAATGCGTTCCTGCATGTCTTCTAGCGTCGCCCTATTGTACACACTATCTTTCAGTGTTCCTTACAGGAAAAAATCGAGTGGTGTGTGGTCGGGGGAGCGAACTGGCCATCTTACGACATCACCATGCATTAACCACTGGCTTGGAAACGTTTCATTTAACACTTTTCTCGCCACCAAAGTAAAATGGGCAGAGCAACCATAATGCTGAAACCACATATCACGACGTATGTCGAATGGTATGTCTTCTAAAAGTTCCGGTAAGGTCTCTCTGAGGAAATGGGCATAAATAAAGCTGGTAATTGTACTTTAAATGAAGTAGTCTCCAACGATTCCAAACCACTCGTTCACTTTCCATTGTCACTGGTGCTCCACGTGCCGCACCCAACGTGGATTCTCCATCGCCATGTAGTGCATATTTCGTTAAATTACGCACCCATGGTTTGTGAAGGTAGCTTCATTGGTAAATAGTATGTTCTTCAGAAAATTGCTCTCATCCCTTACAGACATCAGGAGAAAATTACAAAACTGAACACACTACTGGAAAACACCCTGATGAAGAGTCACGCGATATGGATGGAAGTTCCGTTGGCACATTATCCGTAACACACGTGTTTAACTTATTGCTTCGAACCTGGAAAGTTCTCGGGTGTCCATGTGGGGTTTTACATCAACACGTGTCAACACATCGTGTTGATGCGTCTCGCCTGTAGCAGACTTTCGTCGCACTCGTGTTGTGGAATACCAATCACCTCATGACAAGGAAAATGTGCAAATTCTTCGTATTGTTTGCCGTGAGATGGGTTTCCGATTAGAACACCTTTCACCATACATTTGGACGGCTTACTTGACATTTCTGCCACATTCCCCGTAAATAAGTAGAGCGTCCAGTTTTCCCTCATGGTCGAACATCATTGCGTACGCACAGCCACACACTACAATACCACTTAACATAACAGATTACGGGGCCTGGTGCTGCACTGCTATAAGGAGGTGGTCCCGCCACGTTGAGTCACGGTGAGTGGTGTTTGCTTACAGCTGTGACTACAGGTTCACTGCCCTATGCTACAGGCCCACTTAACTTAATAATTTTTGCAAATTGTTTCTTGGCGTTTCTGTGTTACTTTCCATTAAATATGCTATATCACTGAATTCCACTCTGCACATACTTTCAGACGCCGTCGAAACAAATTTATGTTTCCAGGGTAAAATTCATATGTGGTTTAATTATTTCTGTCCATATACGTGTTACGAATAGTCACTTTGCAGAAAATTACTTTACCCCGTACGCTATTTCATTTAACGAAAATCACATTTCCTGATCTGAAACCGTTCCGGAAATTTTGGGGGTGTCCACATTTAGCGGACCACTCTGTATATGAGCAACGAAGATTTTTCCACCACACTTCCTTCAATAGCAAGTTGTTTATCCATGCTGGACATGGAAATCGCTACACTCATAAGACGTCATTTGCAATAAAACCAAGACCACATACAGTACCCCTCGCTCAATACAAATGGTTAAAGTGACGTCGCAGAAGCGGCACTGCGAGGCGTGATACAGAAGGAACTTGTGACCAGTACCCAGTGCTTAAAAGAGCAATACAATATTCTGAAAAGGCAGAAGTCTGCGTTCTACGATGCAGATTTGGATAGTGCTCGTGATCAATATCACCAACCAGACTCATTTGAACGGTTTCGTATGGCTGGACTGCTCTAAGCCGAGTGGTCGGCTCGTCTTGGCCGTGCACTCACCACTGTGACACGATGTGTACTGGTGACGATACGTACAAGTCTTATATCACGCATAGTAGGATACTGGTCCTGCCAGACGCACTGCAGATAGAAAAAATCGTCATCTCCGCCGACGTGCAGTAACAGAAAATGTCACCACATTAAAATAAATCCTGTATTCTGTGGGGCCTGCACTGTATTTTCCTGTCTTAACAATTCCATTCGTCTATATTTGAATTAGACTGTCCTACAGGTACGTCGTCCAATGCGCCGTTTGCCTTTGAGACCTCGGAATTGTGCGACTCACCGCCAATTATGCCAGGAACGTCCACATTGGACAGAAGAATGACGATGCATTTTTGACAACAGTGTTTTTCACAACCTTTTCTCTTTTCTTTACATCACCTTCCACAGTTAAGGCATACATTTTGGCTGTTAATACAACAAATTCTTTCATTATTTCCCCATTACATTCATCTTTCATTTTGCCTACAATTTTCTTATTTATTTGTGGCATGTTATATATATTATTTTTTTTGGATAATCGCTTGTATCAAAATGATCGATCATTTCTTTCATGTCACTGCAGAAGTCTGATATTTTTATACAATATATGTTTGAGTCAATATCTTGATAGCATAGTTCAATATTTTCCCAATACTTTGGTTTCATCACATTATAGTGGAAATTGTACATTAAGGTCTTTGACAAGTCAAGTATGCTCATTCCAACATAAATGGGCTTGTTAAAGCACAGCTTTGTTTTTTTTTATATGAAGTTGTTCATTAGTTTATAGACGTCCTTTTCATAATCATTATTTGCCTTAGTTCGGATATTTGTATTTAAATCAATATAGGACTTGAGCCAGTCTGATTGGTCAAACTCCAGAACTCTATGGATCTTCTTCAACTTCATTCCGAGGGGCAGATATTGCTTAAGATTTACATAGTGCAGTACATATCTTTCTTTGTCATATAGGGTAGTTAATAATTTAGGCATTTTCAAGCCTTCGGGTATTCTATTCTCTGGAGCCAGTGGTAGATCTTTGTGGAGGTCGTGCAGTTCATGTGGATACTCCAAATAAACTTCCAATATATAGCCTTGTCTTACTCCAAATAAACTTCCAATATATAGCCTTGTCTTACTCCAAATAAACTTCCAATATATAGCCTTGTCTTACTCCAAATAAACTTCCAATATATAGCCTTGTCTTACTCCAAATAAACTTCCAATATATAGCCTTGTCTTACTCCAAATAAACTTCCAATATATAGCCTTGTCTTACTCCAAATAAACTTCCAATATATAGCCTTGTCTTACTCCAAATAAACTTCCAATATATAGCCTTGTCTTACTCCAAATAAACTTCCAATATATAGCCTTGTCTTACTCCAAATAAACTTCCAATATATAGCCTTGTCTTACTCCAAATAAACTTCCAATATATAGCCTTGTCTTACTCCAAATAAACTTCCAATATATAGCCTTGTCTTACTCCAAATAAACTTCCAATATATAGCCTTGTCTTACTCCAAATAAACTTCCAATATATAGCCTTGTCTTACTCCAAATAAACTTCCAATATATAGCCTTGTCTTACTCCAAATAAACTTCCAATATATAGCCTTGTCTTACTCCAAATAAACTTCCAATATATAGCCTTGTCTTACTCCAAATAAACTTCCAATATATAGCCTTGTCTTACTCCAAATAAACTTCCAATATATAGCCTTGTCTTACTCCAAATAAACTTCCAATATATAGCCTTGTCTTACTCCAAATAAACTTCCAATATATAGCCTTGTCTTACTCCAAATAAACTTCCAATATATAGCCTTGTCTTACTCCAAATAAACTTCCAATATATAGCCTTGTCTTACTCCAAAT
This sequence comes from Clitarchus hookeri, assembly GCA_002778355.1. Lineage (NCBI taxonomy): Eukaryota > Metazoa > Arthropoda > Insecta > Phasmatodea > Phasmatidae > Clitarchus > Clitarchus hookeri. Next base: position 242,919 of record NQII01003966.1, read on the forward strand.
AAACTTCCAATATATAGCCTTTTCTGGCATCATCTCGAATTTTTGTCATATCTATTTTTTCATTTCTCCACTTAAAACCACCATAAGGTAAATACTGACTCATAGCCCATCCATATAAGTTATTGGCATCCAGGTATTCCAGATAAGAGGCTTCAACTTTGGCATTATAATCATTCATGTATTTATTATTTGCTTTGGCATACATCTTGAAACATTGTGATATTCCACCACGAATACCTTTTTCAATCATCAAAATCATGTTGTAATCCGTTAGTAGTTATAGTTCTGATTTAGTATGTTTGAGCATAGCATCACACGCTAGCACTGGTGCTGTGAAATACCATGCAAGATCTAGCTTATAAGTTTTGAGACATACATCTCTAAAGTTTTCTATAATATCACCCAATGTCAATACAGCTGTTTTCTTATACAACTGAGTATACTCTCCAAAGGATTTTATGTTGAAAATTTTCCACACCTTTTTTGCAAACTTTTAGTCTTCATGTGTAATATCACATTTGTTGAGTTTGTTGTAAAATGCATTCTTATTAGGTAGTGATGTCTCACAATATTTTTCAACACTATCCATGTAGTCATATGGGTAAATGCCTTTCCTTATAACAAAATCTAGAAGTTCATTGGGAAAATGCTTACTCGTTTCCCGGAATTGACTACTGAAAAGATTGCTAGAGAGCTTATCGATGCTACTAGCCATAAATTTCAATGAGTCAATAAATCTTAGATTTACGCCCTCACATACATGTTTAGTGAAATAAATATATTTTTCCTCATTGTTGGGAATTAGGTCAATTTTATTTTCATCGATGCCCAGCTCCTTTACAAATAAATGTGTGTCATATCCAGATAGATTGTGTATAAACACAGGAACAAAACATGATTTTATTTAGGATAAGTTACAATCTTTGTGTGCGGCTCCTCTAAATTTACCTGTAAGGTGGTCATGGTCTCTCACAGAGTCTGCATCCAAAGTCTTTTCACATATATGGAAATAGGTGGCTGTATCATAACCAATTTGTTCTTTCTTGGTCAAGGGATTCATTGGCTTTTCATTTTTGTAGACATCTCCTATTGCCTTTGTTTCCTCCATTCATATCTTGACGAATGCCCTAGATGCATCAGATCCTTCATAAGTTACTGGTGGCTTATAGTATTCATGTTCATATTTTATATAGTATGATGAAACTAATAGGCTCGTGTTTTTGGTACGACCTGGTGTAGGAGTCATCGGGATTTGGTTGGCAAGTTTCAATTTTAGTTAACAAGTACTAAAAATCAGGATATATCACAAAAGGAACTCTCAAAGAATGATTTTTGTTCTTGAATCTTAGTATGTTATTTCCTTTATATGGAAGTTAGACTCCAATTCCATCATGATCTCAGCAGTCTTCTTCGTGAGCATTTAGCTTGCTTCCAGAGTAGAAGTGTTGCAAGCATCTATCACATATGTATATTTTATGACCATTCCTTGTCACCTGTGACCCAATATGTTTCGAAAGACTTTTTATCCAGCAGTAGTAGTCATTCTTTTCATCTTTGATGTAGAGTAGGTTAATATGCTTATCCACATTATTTTTTGTTATTTTTAATGGATTGATTATTTGTTCCTTATTGTCCTTTTCTTTTTCTTCATATGTATATACATTAATTGATAACCCGCTTCTTTTCTCAAAGGTTGGTATGCTATTCAATTTCATAGGAAATTCCAAACCCTTAAGTGCTTCGTCAAACTCATGTTCATGATCCAAATACTTGTGCACTCTTTGAGAATTCTTTTGTGCTGTATGTAGTGCGGATAGAATAGCCCACAAAAAGCATTTTTCATCATTGTTCTCAACATTAATTGCTGCTTGCTTAGTCTTGGTTTTTTCTGGAAGATCAACATAACAGCTACTCTTAAATTGAACACATTTATTTATACGTACCTCTAGATTGAATATCCTACTGAGCACCCACTGAGAGCCCTTTGCTTTAAATGCACCCATCTCAGCTATGATTTTCAATATGCTATAGGTATAATATTTTTCTAGATTAGTTGATTTCAGTATAATTTCGTTGTTGGTTTTAAAAGAGTGTTCTACATATTCGATATTGTCACCAGTTCCTCTTTTGTACTCATGGACAAACTTCATGTTCACTTTGAGGTCCATTGATTTTAAATGTTTATTAATTTTTCTGATGACAGCTCCTTTTATATCGTTTAGGAAATGTTTAGGGTCTTTTTATGCATTCACATTCTTTACAGCATGAGTCTTGATCCTACTTTAAAATACCTTTTCAGTTTCTTCTACACTGAATCTGAGTGTGTATTTGTGTATTTTGCTCCTCGAGTGACATTTTATGAGAGATTGTTTGTAATTATGTCCACAATCCCCACAATGAACTTGCTTACATTTTCCTTTGTGCAATCTACTTATCAGATGACTTTTTATGAGAGATGGATTGTAATATTGGTCACAAGTTTTGCACTTGACCAATGGCTGTCGAGGTTTCTTCTTCTTTCTTTTCTCAAAAACATCAAGCTTGAACTTATATTCGTTCCAAACATTACCAGTTGAATTAGCCTTTTTCATTGCCATGGTCGTCTTCGTATAATTATACATCAATTTGTTTTTATTTGCATTCATATTCATTTAATATACATTTTAATTTATTTAAATCAAAATAGTTTTGCTGCTAATCCTTTTTATAAACACCTTTTTCTAAATGCCTTTTTATAAACGCAACTTTTTTGTGCAGCGCGTGCCCCTGCTCGTATCGGCATTTTATATCTATGGTTCTTTTCAAACAATTAGTTTCAGAAGTGGGTTGAAAACGTATGGCTATATTTAATCCATTAGTTTTTTTTAAGTGGGTTGAAAATGTATGGCTATTTTTAATCCGTTAGTTTTTAAAAGTGGGTGGAAAACTAATCGGTATTTTTTAATCCATTAGTTTTTTAAAGTGGGTTGAAAACGCATGGTTAAAATCTATGGTGGGCCAGTCGCAGGCCTCACATCGGCATTTTCTATTTACTTGTATTTTTTTACGTTTTTAAGCTTCAACAACAAGGATTACGATTCAGTATCCATCATTAACGAATTGCAACAGGGCGGAAAATTGATAAAGACGTCAACATGGCGCATATCTGAAGCTGTCTGATATTCATCGGCCAAGAAATTCTCGGACAGTACATAAACACAATACATTTAAATAGTCCGTCTTTTTGCAATTACCATAGATAACTTTTGCTATTGTAACTAGTTTGCTCTAAGGACATGTGATAAGGTACGATATAAATCACTATATAATAGCCGGTGGTTTAAAAATAAAGATATTAAGCAGCACGCATTTATATCCTGCTGATGAGTACTTAATAGCTAACTTTAAGTGCAGAAGCAGGTCAGTTTTACCTAGCCTTCTTCACACAGAGTATAGGCTGATCACGATAAAAACACTTTTGAAATCAACCTTACATATACACTACCGTAAATCCTGGTCTACAGATTCCCAATCCAGCTGGCAGCGGGAAAAGGAGAGAATTAGGCCGCTCTTAACATCGAGGTCTTGAGAGCCGATGAGGATGTAGCGAGATGAGGCTGAAGCTGCGCCGGAATGCAGTTGGAAAACGGGAGATCCCCGAGAAAACCCACTGACCCGCGGCATCTTCATACACGATTTCCACGGGCGAAAATCCGGGAGCGGCCCCGCCGGCAATCGAACACGGTTCGCCTTGGTGGGAAGCGCGTGCTCTAGCCGATGTGCAACCGCGGCACCACGAAATTAGGAAAGTTTATCCTAGGCAGGGCTTTCCAAAGTGCTGAGGTTTCCGCGAAAAGCAATTTGTTGGGATATGCGCAAGGTGGCGTAGCCGTGTGGTAGGAATAGACGCCTGGCGCCACAAGCTTCGAGTAAGCGTATTTTATTCATCGCCGCCCTAACGCGCGAGCCGTTAACCACACGCTCGGGCCTATTTTCGCTGTGCGTAAGGGAAGCCAGCCCCTACATGCGCGCCTAATGGAGAAGCTGTGTTGCAGGACGTCTGCTACTATTTCCGTGGGATTATTTTAGCTTTGAACTCTTGTTCTCGTACTTCTCCTGCCACGTGTTCCTGCACAGATACTTTCCCTACTTAAATACTTCAACACTTCTGTGATACAAACTGCGCGTTGTGTGAATGCTACGCTGTTGCTTGAAAAAGGTGAGCTCACCCCATACATCTAACGCAGAAGTTATGGTATATTTATGAACTTTAAAATGCAAAACTTACATGCAACATTCTTGTTACAAAATTTTTGCCATCACTGTCCCAGAAATGTGATGTGTTTAACTTCAAAACTACAATATATCATGGTCTCTCAACCGCACCCAAACTAACTTCTCATCATTAATCACGTATAGTTATGATTCGCGGAATTGTGTCACATGACCTGTTTCGTCAGCCTTGCTTTCAAATTTAAAACAAATATCTTAATACTCAGTGTTGTTTACAGAGGTTTATAAAATCATTGACATCACATGGTTCATTTTCAAGCTCATGAACACCAATCATAAAACCATTTAATGTTTGGTTGAGATAGTCAAAGGTTATAGTTTATTATGTGTCCAGTCCCACATGTGTGTACCAAATTCTTCATACCGCACCAATGAAAGAAAATGAAAACGATGCAACTATATTTAAAACTATATTTAAAAACGTTTTGATAAATATATGTTCAAAGTAAAACCTACTGATTATATTCTAAAAAATATTCTAAGATTTTTAAACTTGTGGATAATACTGGAAGTGCATCACACATCAGTCTTAAAGTACTGAACTGCTAAGCGATGTTACCATGTGAATTTGCATGAATCATTTTCCTAAACAAATGCAATGAACCATCATGGCAGCGTAGGAAATAACTTAGGCCCTTATATTTCCAATTTTGCACTGTTCTTGTACAGAAGCGTAGGAAATATACGGACAAGTTCTTGCAGTCTGTCTGCGGTTAACTGATACCTAACTGATAGCCTACTTAGTATCTTATTTTGTGCACATTTTGAAGGCTTTCACCATATACGCTAAATCAAAATTGCCAAGAATTTTTTGAATGGTTCTTGTAATAAGGGTGAGTAAAAAAATTAAAAATTATTATTTCAAAAGTGCGCCATTGCACAGTAATGTCATCACAAAAAACACAGTTGATCACACGAAAATACATACATTGCCATGGACGCAATGACTTGATTCATGCGCCGATCATGTGCAGATATGACGCTCTTATTGGAATGTAAGTACGTTACTAATATTCCCGTACCTATCCTAGCTTTTTAAATGTATAACATAAAAACAGAAATGAATTAATTTAAGTTGCCAGACATTTAAACATCGCACTATTAGTACGACGCTAAGAAATGGAACTACCTCTCGAACATTGCTACTGACTTTACTGGAAGCGTAATGCGACCATCCTAACACGCGCAGATACGGGCAAGGATTATTTTAAAAGTGCTGAGTTAACGGCAAACAACCCTTAAGGTGTAAGTATGGTTGTCTGATGAGTAAAGTTCCCAATATGCAGGTTGCACCGACGTTGTGGCGCCGCTTTGCGGTCTGAAGACCAGCGCGCTAGCCACTGACCGCGTGATACAGGTTCCATTCGGCAGAGTCGCTGCTGAATTTTTTCGAACGTTGGCGATGTGGAGTAGTCTGCCACTGGCTGGTGGGCTTCCTCCCACTGTTGTATTGCGTCGCCGCTCCGTCCTGAAGTCTCAATCCGTCACTCTCCACGGACGTCGAGCATGTACGGGTCACGCCTCGAAAGGAAGCCGCCAAATTACCCTCACCTTGGATGACAACCCATGAGGTATTTATGGATCGAACAATTGTTTCGGATTTCGGACAAACGCTGCGTGTCGCAATCTCCTCGCCACCAAAGATATCCAAAAACTTCCGCGTTAACGCCCTCACCAGAAACCATGAACCGATCTCGCGCTAGGGAGCACGATCATCTCTCGTTAATTATGTTCCGTTCTCATTGCATTATCTAAACATAAATTAATATCTCTTGCTAAATAATTGGTTGGGATTCACCTTGGCTTGTACATGCATTTCCTGTTTGGAAACTGCCAAAGAGTCCGAGTTAATGTATAGCAACGTTACATCCTTTCTGAGATGCGTTGTCTAGTTAGTATAGCGATCCCGTGGCGAGCAGCCGAAAAGAGCGCTTAAGGCTGCCGCTCCGCTAGCCTGGAGCTGTTCTTCGTGTTTGAGACCGAGAAGCGCGGGAGCGATAAGGGCGATATTTTCACGCGCATCAAGAACGTCATCTCCACTAAGCGCAAGTATCTGACTGGCATGCGGTGTCCTCGTCGTGCTGCGTATAACTATGGGAGTTTCAGCGGTGAGCCTATTATTATATTAATGTAAAGTGTGTAGGAAGGTTCAATGCAGGGCCCTTGAGTAGTTTTGTATGTATCATTGTTTTTTACATTGCTTTGAAGGAAAAAAAACATTTTTAGCCATTTTGGAGTACTCTAGAGTAGCGGTTTTAATGTGCGCGAGATGTTGATAGCACTCCACATTTGCCCTCGTCTGAATAGTGTGTTCTTTTCTTAAATAATAAATTAGCACATTGGACGCACGTTTAACAGTTTTGTAGAGAACCCTGTATTTCGAACACTATGCAACCCAGTTAAAACGCCAGATTGGCGGGCCCCTTAACGACAACAGTTGGCTAACGTGCCTGAAGAAAGAAGAGAGCAACCCTTTTGCTGTACTCGTATGCGAGATATTATAGTTAATTTTCGTTAGATTTATGGGCAGCAATCAATTTAGATATTGCATTTTTGGCTGTGCACGATCGTTTCTATTGCACGTGAATGTTAGTGTAGGCAATGTAGTTAGTCTCACTCTAATAGTGTACCAAGAGGACGATATAAGTATCGTCACGAATCTCATTTTCAGCGGATTGTCATTACTTTTATTTGCAAAGGCTCAGCTTTCCTTTTCCTTTCTATAATCCAGAGGTCCTGAGCGACGAGTCTTCCAGAATAACGAATTAATTCTCGTAATTATAAATTATTTAATATTTCCATATAATTGCTTCTATCGACGAAGATAATTCAAACCGCGTCTCAAGTTTTACTAACTTTGAGCCTAAAGCATATGGAAGACTTTAAGTTAAAAAAAAGAATAGTAAACTGCCTATATATTTTACTAGCCCAGAGCTATCGTATGTCGCTACATATCAGAGCTATTGTATGTCGCAGAAAATACATAACATGGTATAAAAATTAAATTTAAAAAATAAGCATCTGTTAGTTGTATGCGTTTCGTTATTTTATTGAAAGTTGAATAAGGACTAGTTCCACGCGTAAAGCTCCGTCTGTTTAAAGCGTCCATGTTAAACTGCGAGGCAGTTAAATTGCTAGGTAGGGCGGGAGACAAAGCAGGGCAGTGAAGGGCATATTCTGATTTTAATGGCGATAAGCGCACAAGGGCTTAGCTGCTCGGCAAGGGACGGGTGTATAATGCGCCTTTGTTCGGCGCAGTCACGCTCGTTCGCGTAACGCCGCTCGCCGCATGCGCGCCGCAAGTCACGCTCTCTGCAGATGGCAGCGTAAATTGGCAGTTGCCAAAGTCACAGCACTCCGTTCGCTGCAACCGGACGCGCGATAGCACACGGCGTTACGACAGCGCTAAAATTTTAAACCCCTGGTTGAAGCAAGCTCGGCTTTACCGTTCCGCAAACAACACGATGTTAGACTCGCCAATGGCACCACAAAATCCGGACTGGAAAAAAGGGGAAGGGGGGGACAGGAGATGACGAAATTTCCAGTGGTAAGAACCTGAGGTGCCGGCAGGGATTGGTGGTCGACGTATAACTTGCAATTACGAGAGAAAAATTTACGACTTTGTGTTAAAAATTCTCCCATTATTCCGTTGGAAGAAATTGACTTTTATTGCCGACGTGTGTTCGTTTACAACCGGCTCAACACCGCCGCATTTATTGCGCCTTTGACGGCAACTTTAATAAACACTAAAATATTTATAGCCCAAAGCAACCTCGATGCGGACAACTTTGTTTGGATCCCAAGCTGCTGCTGCGTGGGAACGATTCAATTTTATTTCCTGTCTTCAAATGTGTAAAAGTTATGGCAATGTTTTTGTACTGAAATGCATGTAATAAATTCAACCAATAAGATTTGTGGGGGGGAGGTTAGGTATGCGCAGCACAATTGAAAATTGCATACAACAGAACCCACTACAAGAAGTTATTTTGTGAATGTATACGTGGAGATATATATTAATATGTGTACAGCCTATATACAGTATGTAAGTGTATGATACACGTATATACAAAAGTACACACGTATATTAAATTAAATAAATATGTTAATAGTATACGTAAAGTAGGTGACAGTGTGTTAATTAAGAGAGCAGAACCCTTGTGAGAAATAAAGTCGAAAGTTTATATTAGTACCTAAATATGTACTTTTCGATAAAGTCAGAATTGTAACAGTTATGCACCCCTGAAAATATATGAGGTTAGCCAACAAGTTTCTAACAGACTTATCGGCTCTCAAGAACTCGATGTAAAGAGCTACCCAAATCTCTTCACTCACCGACTCATTCACTCACTCTGACAGTGTTAAAGAAAAGGGGACACTTAAATATGTGGGAAATTGGTAATAATAGTATTTCCCATTCATTAATTTAATGGGGTCTACACCCACATCTTGCTTTCTATTTTGGAACACGGGAGTGTAATTCGTTTTTAGTTACGAAACGTTAAACAGGATATGAAAATTAAGCAGAAATATTGTCCTGTCGGTACTCGCGGAGATTAGCCGTTTTAAATATATCACCACGTATATGTTTACAGGCATGCACAGTAATGCCTGGTAAGTATGCAGTCCTCGCGTGATTTCAATACTACAATTCCCATGCCTGCCACGTACCTTGATTAAATCCCAGACTGTACATGATTAGTTAAATCATGTAGCGTTATTAGCAGGCAGTGTGGCTATCTAGTATGGCTATCGCTCGCGTTTATGCTGGGAGGACTATTTGTTACGTGGAAACATGTAACCGTTACTAACGTAATCACGTGTTCTTGTTGAACTATCGATTAAGACTAGCACCACGACAGCGCCCCGTTAGACCTTTCTAGCCTGTTGCAAAGTTAGGGGCGTGTTAATGGAATGCTTAGCGCTACAAAGTCAAGGCCTACTCATAACGGAGCGGATTAATGTAGAACTCCGTGGCATTGTGGCAAAACTTTATTCAATTCACGGACTGCACGCCAGAGATACGCAGGCTTATTCCCACCGCGACGGTTACAGGCTGTTCACGATAAAGTACGCACCTTTGAAACAAACCCATAACTAGATTTATTGTACGTCACACACTGGGACGCATGCCACCACTTAGTAGGCAGAGAATAATTAAAATATTTGTTTATACTTGGCATTGCATTGCGAGTGCAATGTTTAAATGTATGGTCTCTGCAGTAAATATTTCATGTTTTATACAAGTTGGAATATGAATGTACATAGTGCCAAAACATTTACCTCCCTAACAATTCCACGCTTTACTTGTTGGCGCATGAACTAAGTCACCAAACTGCTGGAAATGATCAATGTACAATGCAGTGTAGCAGGACGATACGAAATGAGAAGGGAAAGAAAATCCTAAACGGGGCTTTCTAAAGCACTAAACCACACTTGTAAACAGCGTATATCTTACGCACAAACATTAGTTACAGTGAATTGTCACCTAGGTGATCCCAGAATTGTGAGCTTCATAAGAGACGCCACAGGCGCACGCCGGTGTAGTATTTACGACTATGTTCTGAACTGTATATCTGACAAGCCATGCATCAGTACGCGAGCAGTTCCTCGTACGCTGAACACATTACAATCCACACAGGAAGTCTCGTACTTTGTCAGGAGAGACTGCATGCATTCAACTTCCACGCAGTACAAAATTTCGTCCGCCAGATCGTCCTGCTTTGGTTGCAATACCACGAGAGGTTACTAAATCAGGAAGAAGGGAACGCTGGTTTCTCTATAACCGATAGAACCGCCCTCTTCAATGATGAAGCATCGTTCGCTACAGACGGCATATTTAACTGTCACAATGATCACGTGTGGGGACACATTCATCTTCATGTCATTCGTGAATCACAGTTCCAGCGTCACTTCTCTTTGGAAATATTAGCGGGCGTCGTAGACGATATCTTAACTGAATCCCACATCCTTCCTACGCGTCTCAACGGTACCAGCTATTGGGCCATCTTGGAGGATGTTTTATCAGGGTTACTGTAATATATCCGACTTTATATTCATCGTGATGTGAGGTACATATATTATGGGTCACTAACGCACTTCAGTCTTTACTGTAAAGCAGTACGATGGATGCGACCTACACGCAGCGCTGTATGGGAAGAGGAAGTCAAGTGGCATGGACACCTAGTTCACCAAACCTAAAGCCCCTAATTATTATTACTTGTGGAGCCATTGAGCACGGGAGCATGGTGATACCATGGCAAGTGACTAATAACTGTTACTACGTGTTCAGTGTTCAGAATGCATGTCAGTCATCATGCGAATTATGGGACACTGGAGAGCGTGTTTACCAGTTCCTTCAGCGTTGCCTTCATGCATGTGTTGAACAAAAAGCTGAAAAGTANTTAAATTTTGAGCAAGTTCTGTAACCGTGACCTTCTTCAAAATATTTATTTGCACTTTTCATTAAAACTCTGTAAAACTCTAAACTTTTTGGCTACCATTTGTAAGCTAACAGTTTTGCCTTGATAAATAAACAACCTAATAATAGATTGTAAATAATTAATAAAGTAATTGTATTGAATAATTAAAGTACTCGATAGCTGCTATTGTTCAACACGGTCATTAAAAACAACAAAACTGACTTCGTACCTATCATGCGTTTTCTACCCATCGTTCAACACAAACATGCAGTTATCTCGTAAACGGATAACCTATGTTAGTCCCCAACCCCCCCCCCTCTTTTTTTTACAAGCTGGTAAATTTTTGTAACAATATATAAAATAACACCACAGTATTTCAAGATTATAGGCCTATAAAGTGTCTATCCCAATTACGTATTTAAGGGGTGATGATAATACCGCGAAGTTTCCACAGGTTTAAGAGATCCCTTTATCTTAAACATTTTTAAAAAGTCTGTTGTCTAATATGAAATATTTTCAAATTTTTTTAAGAAGCGGTATATTAAATTCGACTATCATATAGAACAGCTGACGGAATTTTACTTTTTCGAGGAACGCACAAATGCATTTTTGATTTAATTTCTGGTAAGAAATTTCCTTCCTAAATGCACAAAATCCGTCCTGATTAAGCGTGCATATCTTTGTGTTGTATACGCAAAATGTTTATCTTTACAAGCTGTGTGTGTGTTTATTAATATATATATATATATGTACACAGTGGCTCACATTAATATTCGGCTACCTATGATTAACGCAGTTTCATGGCCTGAAGTAACATTAGAAATGAAGATAAACTTAAATCATATTGCACAATCAATCTTGTGGGCCTTAAATTAAATGTAGCGGTAGCCAATAACAAAAATCAACAATGTAACTTAACAAACAATATGACTTTATCAACCGATGCTGCATTAGTACGCCACGTTAATATTCGGCCATCATCATTCAAACACAAAAATAATCCTCTTTGAAAACTAAATACTTAGTTTTTTAGTACCTGGTAGCATAGCCATTCTGTTTAATTACTTCTCGCAGGCGTTGTGACATATTAGCAATTATTTTCCTTGTAAATTCTGGGCCAATCTTACTCCATTCTTCCTTGAACCTTTTCTCTTATTCTTTTGTGGACCTAATTGTTGTAGTACGTAGTCTTCTTTTGAGTTCATCGCACAGATTTTCTATGGGATTCAGGAAGGGTGATTTAGGAGGTGTGTTAATGTCTTTGGGACAGTTATACAAAAGCCAGCTCTTGACAATGTACGACTTGGGTTTTGGGTCATTATCTTGGTTGAACTTAAACGTGTTCCTAATGCCAATATTACCAGCACTCTTGTGTAGGTTTGATTTCAGGATGTTCAGATAGTTTTCCTTTTTCATTGTTCCATCGACACGTGCAGCCTTTTTAAAACCTGATGAAGATATACAGCCCCAGATCATAATACTACCTCCACTGTGTTTCACAATAGGTTGTATGTTCCCAGGTTTTAGCTCCCCTTTTGGCTTTCGCCATACTGTTACCCTGTCATCTGAACCAAACACAATCAATTTCGTCTCATCAGCAAAAATTATATCATTCCACCAGCTTTAATCCTTGTCAGCGTGGTCTTTTGCGAACTTAAGTTGTTTTCTTCGATTCACCTCTTTAATAAAAGGCTTATCTCTAAGTACCTGCCATTATATCCTGCTCTTCTGGTAACTCGTCGTATGGTTTCTGGATGGACGCTGTTTCCACATTCATTGAGTTCCTCTGTGGTAAGTTTGCAAGCATTAATTTACGGATCTTTCTTTATTTTTCTGATGACTAGATGTTCTTCTCTCTCGCTTAGTTTCTTTCGCTGTCCTTTTTGAGATACCAAATATATTCTGTCTTCCTACTCAAACCTTCTTATGATGTCTCCGACAGTGGACCTCAGCAGATTTAAGTGCTCCGCAATTTCGCGTTGAGATTTCTTCTTTGCATGATAAAAAAATGACCAGCTGCCGCTGTTCAAATGTTGTATTCTTGCCGTACGTCCCATTTGCCTGAATGACGCAGCCAACAGAGCTACCCAATAGAACCTCTCAGCGCAGAGGACGTGCAGGGAATGAAACGAGATACAAACGCAACGTTCATCGTACCTGTGCCACGCGTACACCACAAGTGGCCAAATATTAAAGTGGCGTACTTATGCAGCACGCGAGGACAAAATATTGTGTTTTATTAACTTGCAGTGCTCATTTCAGTAATGGGCTACTATGATATTTAATTTAAAGCAAACAAAAATGATTGTGCAATATGTTTCATGTTTATCTTCATTTCTAATGTAACATTATGCCATTAAACTGCGATAATCATCGGTGGCGAAATATTAATATGAGCCACTGTACATATATTTATATATCGTTTATGCAGTGCTGTTGGTTGCATTATTTCTTATCACTCGGAGGAGTCTGGTTTGATTTTTGACAGAGGGCCATGGAATTTTTCAAGCAGTTGGTAGATTTGTCCTACCTCAGAACTGCGAAAGGCATTGGAAACCCATCACACAATCATCCTGCTTAGCCGACACAGCGCTGCAAATTCTCAATTACCGCGGCATTGCTTGAAGTTCAAGAATTTTGCCTAGCAATTGTTCGTTTACATAAAAGGTGTATTTAAACTACATATCGAAATTCAAACCACGGTATCTTAGGGCTAATATCAAAAATATATCTCAGTAGCAAAATGTTTAGAACATTCATCTAGTATTTATAAATTTAAATTGAATTGATCAGAACTGCGCTGTGAGTCCGCAACTTCAATATTGCTTTTTTTGTGTTGTTGGAAATAAAATTCAATCACTTCCCTTAGCCTTTACTACTAAATTGTTAATATTCCGTTGTTCATGTAGTTTGACACACGTGTACTAACAAGCAAACACTAGCGGCGCTCACGTACCTCGTGCTTATGGTGGCCTATGTGCAGGCGCTCTCCGCATGACGCGCCAGTTCCGTTCATCTTCGTCATATCCAACTTTAATTGCACGCAGATTGTACGTGAAGTTGGAGACTCCCGGGCGCTTTGTCCTAAAATCAATTAGAATTTAAAAATACTAGATGAATTTTTAGAACATTTTGCTACAAGGATTAATTGTTCATTTTAGTTCATATATGTCGTGGTTTGAATTTTGGCATGTAATTTAAAAAAACATTTTTTTGTGCGCGTGTGTTTATATACACAAACGCATAATCTTGTTGAATCGCTAAGGTGCGGTGACGAAACAATCAACATAGATACACTAATACAGTCCTTATCTGTGGTCGATTTACTGCGCCCCAAGTGTCGCTAGCCTTGGTAAGGCAGGCAGGGCTGATTGTCACGTCGACACTGAGGCCACAGAGCATACAAGTACACAGAGACTAAATTGGGTGCTGATTACTTTGATTTCAGCGAAGGTATTACATAATTGGCTACGCGAGGCTTTGGTAAAGTTCCTTGCGTAGGATTGGCTGCTGAATGTTACGAAATGTTCCTTATTGGCTGTGCTGTCGGCTGTCAAGTAGCTTACCAAGCGGTGATCCGACAGACAAGCAGAAACGGAGAAGAAATCTGGAACAGCCATTATGTTCTAAGAATCATCCCAGCATTCATTGAGTGATTTTATAAAATGCCATGGAAAAACGGAACGGAAACCAAAGCCAGGGCTTTTGAATGCGAGTCCGCTGTTCACTGAGCCATCCTGCTCAGTGATATCCTAAGTATATCAGTAAGAGTTACAAAGTATTACAAACCAAGTAATTATAATCCTAAACGTATTTTTTCCAAAATTTTTGTTACACTCGAATATATTTAAGAGCTGAAAGAAATACATTGTGCACCGTACTTTTATGGAAACCAGTAAAATAATTAAGCTTCTTATAAGATATTTTACTTCATGAAATAAAAACGTTTATAAAAAAAATTACAATACGCACCACAATGTCGTGCAATAAGGAAAATATTTATATGTGTATTTTAACGTACGCTGCCTTATAGCTTCACATACAGTCACAGGCTTACGTTCCCATTTGTCCTACCTTAATCAGGTAAGGGGCTACAGGAAATAATTAAATCCTGGCTAGCTGGCCTACAAAGCAAACACTCTAACTATCGCAAAAATGTGTGTTATGTTTAAAAAAGGCCAATTTACCTCATGTAGAACATCCTGACAGTATCCAGTTGATACATGTATTGGAAAAGATAACACTACATTAAAAATTTAAAGTTTCATTACTAATTTCTATATAACTTGTCGTGTAACGCCTTTTGAGTAAAAGCCTCGCTGACCTCCTTCGCGAGCGCCTACCAGTTGGAATGTGTCACGAAGCAGGTGAACAGCCAGAACGGATCCCAGTTACATGTGTCTTGCTGCGCGTCCTGCTGCGTAGGCTTCCCGGCCACCCCCTTCACCACCCTACGCCTCTAGCCAGCCCGTGAGATCTGTGGAGCGCAGAGGTTTCTTGGGATATCACCAAATAATCATGTGTATTTCGCCTGAATTCAGAAAACACGCACCGCGGAATAAATAGCTGACGAGCTGGATATTGGTGCCAAGAACACTCCCCCTCCCCCCTTAACTAACCACAGGACAATGTGGAAACGCACCGAGAAGAAATAGCTGACGAGAGTAAGCTAGGGGCGAAGTATTACCCCCCTCCCCTGGCCATAACCTTCAGGAACCAGGACACGTGTTTTGAAAGGCATTGTTCTACGTCCTGCCACCTCACCCCCTCCCCAACACAAGGCGACACGTGCCGAAAATTAAGGGGGAGGCTGGCAAGCATAAAAACCCCTTTCCATTATAAGTGCAACAATAGTTGATTATCACCGCGCCGAGGGAAGAGTTGCGGCAAGGAATCGCGAGAAGACATGAGCACGAGTCCGAGCCACAGTCGGCAGCCGACTACATACGCGGGCCTTGTTCCAAAGGCCACCCAACTCGCCGGAGCTCATCCCCAGATGACAGCCTACCAACACTCACCGCTGAGTTAAGTATAGAAATCGGCGCCCAGAGAAGCCCCACTCAACCACGAAGACACCCAGTGAATACGAGTAGTAAAATTTGGTACCACACCTCGGAAGTGCTGATGTATGTAGTTCTTGTGTAAACTCCAGACAATATATTCGTCCTTAAAAATGAAACAGCAACCGACTACATTATTGCAAACCCCTTAACCTTCAGGCATCATATAGTCTGTGCCTGGGGGCATTAACAACGACACTATAAGCCACACTGTCTTCCACAGTAGTGGTATAGCGTCAAACTTACAACGCACTGCACGATCGATCTGGATTGCAATAATGTGCAGAAAATGCCGATATCTACTCGAAATAAATTATAGCTTCCCATCCTCTTTTTCCGCCATTTCGCAGTATGAACGGAATTTTTATTATTATAATGTGCTGTCCACATATAATATAAGCCACTGACGTTCACTCATAACAAATTTTGTAAATGAAAATCAAGCACATTTCCCTTTCCCTTTCAGACATATCGCAAATAATTTCATCATTGCTCAGAACCTAATTAAAATAAATTAATAATGTTGTACTATCTTATTTAAACGTTTTGGAAATGGCAACAAAGTTATGAACATTAACGGGAATGCAACATTTATAAGGCTTTAACTAAAAATGTTTAATCATGTAGTTTTTTTTTTCGATTGTCGACACCGTCGTCATAGAAAGTTTACATTTTACCAATTGGGTATCTAATATATAAAATTCTCCCGTCACAGTGTTAGTCACTGAACTCCTCCGAAACGGCTGGACCCATTTTTATGAAATTTTTTATGTATACTCGGTAGATCTGAGAATAGATTTATATCTATTTTTTACACCTCTAAGTAATAAGGGTGGTCACCCCCAAACAATTTTTTTTTATTGTTTGAACAAAATTTTTATTTTTTATTTTTTTATGATGTGGCATTACAAAATACAAACCCTCCTAAATTTTCACCCTTCTACCACCAACCCTTATTTTTTTATAGCGATATTAGTAATTTAATAAATTTTACCCTAGGTCGATAACTGATCAATTATCATCGATCATTTATCGATCTAGGTTACAATTTATTCCCACCAGGTGTCTCCCAGTGACACAGCACAACAACGTTTGCTGGGTCAGCTAGTAATATATAAATTACGTTTTTGAAAATAAAATTTTGGCAATAATGTTTAACAGCTTTAACTCATAGGGGAAACAGGTGCATACACAGTCCTCTACAACAAAATTATTCCCATGCTGTTAATTCAGAAGACGTAATTTTAAGTGACAAAATTTTTACAGTACTCTAAAGAAAATCTTTTGTTGAATCAAACAAAGTTTGTAAGCAGAGCTGCCTTGATTGAAATGTATATTTATAATTGAAGTTACTCCGATACTGAACGACTGTGATTCTCCGACAGAGAGCTACGGTGCCTAACAAACACGCTATCTAATTAAAAGTATCCGTACACCCTTCTGTAAATGTAAACTGGCCTCTAAAAGTCACTGTGACCGCGCGCTGCCGCTATAAAAGAAGGCAGAGGGCTCGGTGCTGGCCAGTTCGCAGAATTAATAACAAACATGCGACCATTTTTCGGCCCCATCAGGGCAGCACGAACACTTGCGGACAAGCAAATGCTGTTGCTACAGGCACTAGCAACTCTCCCACAGTAATGGCTAACACAAATGCAGAAAACACCCTAAATATATTAAACTGGAATGCCTGCGGGATTACATATAAAGTATATGAACTACATCAACAGCTAATGATATATGGAATAGATGTAGCTTTTATTACAGAAACAAGGCTCCATAATCAGGACAAATTTAATTTACATGCATATAATGTTTACAGATCAGACAGGGGTCGCAGAGGAGGGGGAACAGCTATAATAATTAAAAATAACATTCACCACCACTCAATAAATTTACCTACTTTAAATCAGATTGAAGCCACAGCAATAAGGATCAAAAATAACCATACCCACATCCAAATGGCGGCTTCATACTCTCGCCCTAAAAATTAATTAAATGAACAAGACTTATACACTATTATGGGAGGTACAGACCACGTTTTAATAGCAGGAGACCTAAACAGTAAAAATAAAGAATGGGACTGTTTAAATAATAATCAAAATGGAAAAAAACTAAGCAGACATGCAGATCAAAACAACTATGTAATTTTCCCGCCACCCAAACCCACCCACTTTCCAAATAATGGCACAAGGCCGGACAAATTAGATATAATCCTCAATAATATTCCTAATTATAACATAGAACCAGAAGTTTTAGATGAATTAGACTCAGACCACCTCCCAGTCTTTACGAAATTAACTTTAAACACACACAGATCTAACAATAAACACACAGTAAAACGACCAATGACAAACTGACAAGGTTTCCAAAAAGAATTAATAGAAAAATTTGAAACCCCACCAGAAATAAACGACGATTTGGAATTAAATGTGCACACAAAACGTTTTACAGACACAGTAAAGGAAACATTAAAGCAAAACCCCAAATACATGGAAAGGAGGCAAAAAATTAGAGCAAACTACCCGGAAGTAGACTATTTAACAGCCTTAAAACGTCAAGCGCGAAACAATTATCAGAGAACAAGAAATGCTGTAACTAAAACAGAATACAACAGGCTTAAAAACAGGTAACAAGCAAACTAGAGGAAATAAAAATCAAAAACTGGAGCGAAGCGACGAAAAGAGCAACACATAACCCAAACCAAATGTGGATATTAACAAAATCATTAACAGGTAAAAGTAAAAAACTAACCACCCCAGTAATAGAAATGCCCCAAGGTTTTGTATACACAGCTAGGGATAAAGTCAACACAATAGCAGATAGTTTAGAGAAACAATTTTTCCCCAATACAGAAGTTCAGGACAGACAATTCACTCAAACACTAAACAACGATATAAATAAATGAATACCTAAAATTAAAAGAAACATGTGAATTTGAACCCATAACATTACACGAACAACTAAAAATAATAAGAACACAACCTAATAATAAATCTGAAGGACCAGACGGAATAAAATTTGAGCCCCTAAAAAATCGACCAGTTAAAACACTAGAATAGAAATATACAACTCAATTTTTAAACTATGTAGATTCCCACAAGCCTGGAAAAAAGCGAAAGTCATAACATTACCAAAACCAGGAAAAGATACAACAAAACCAGAAAATAGACGGCCAATAAGCTTATTAAACCGCATGAGCAAAATATTCGAAAAAGCCCTATTATACAGAATACAAAACCATGCAGATCTAAACAAAATAATACTAGATAATCAATATGGGTTCAGAGCCGAGCACAGCACCATACACCCTTTAATTAAAATCGTCGAGGACATAACTGACGGATTTAATAATACCGAACAAAAATTTACAGTAATAACTTTTTTAGATGCAGAAAAAGCATTCGATAAAGTCTGGCTCCCAGGACTAATATATAAGCTAATAAATTATAATTTCCCAGCTACTTATGTAAATCTGTTAGCGCACTATTTAAATAATAGACGTTTCTATGTCACATTAGATGGAGCAGACTCCAATACTAGAACAGCAACAGCAGGAGTCCCACAGGGATCGGCACTTTCCCCTTTTCTATATAGTATTTACACAGCCGACATCCCAATAACAGATACACGAACTAACGCAAACATACAAATGTACGCAGACGACACTGCAATAATAAAACAACACTGCCACATTTAATACGCATTAATAGCACTGAAAAGACAACTAACAAGCCTTGAGCAATGGTATACGAAATAGCGAATAAAAATCATCCCGGGAAAATCATAAACAATAATAATTAAAAGAAAGAAACGAAAACCCAAGGGAGAATTAATATTATTTAATCAAAAAATACCGTATTTTAGGAAAGCTAAATATCTCGGAATAATGTTAGACAGCAGGTTCAATTGGCAGCCACACACAGAGAAAATAAGACATGCAGCATAGGGAAAACTAAAACAATTGTACCCAATATTAAATGCAACAAACTTCCCACGTAGTAAAAAACTGCAAATATATAAACAAGTAATACTCCCAGCTATGCTATATGGATGTGAGGTATAGGGACATTGCACGGAACGCAGAATTAAAAGCTTCCAAACAATACAAAATAGATATCTGAGAATCATAGCCGACCAGGATAGACACACCACTGGCGAAACGATCCACAAACTACTGTCAGTAAAATACACTAAAAAAATAATTGCAACAAAAAATAAGAATTTATATGAAAATCTAGCATATCATAATCCAAATATAAATTTGTTAGGTAATTATGATCCTGCAGGTATATGAAAATACAAAAAACCTAAATTACAATAAATACGAAACAAGTGAGAGAAAGGGAACGCACGCTGATTGGCGCGAACTGGCTAGCCAATGAGAGCGCGAGTAAATCGAGGTACTCGCAACACGCTATAGATACGGGCCGCATTGGCAAAATACCGCAGTCGTCGTGCGCAGCGAGAGGAAGCAACAGCACCCAGCACCTATGAGAAGAGCAACCTGCAGATCTTCAAGTCAGCGGCAGCGCCGAGTAGATCTTTTTAGATCTACTCGTGCATGATGACTGTGGCAAAGCTGTGCGCAACCAAATACCCGCCTAGCAGTACACAGTAAATTCACATTCACACACACATTCACACCACAAAGGCGCACTGATCCAGGGGCCAACTGCGTGGGTTCTCGGACAAGGAAGTGTGCCCCAGCTACCACCCGAGAATCAAGCCTAATGGGCACATGCACTGATCCAGGGAAAAGTGATCATGGGGGACCTAAACTAATCATGATCATTGTATATATCACACTGTAAATATCTGGTACGATAAGTTACAACATATATTAATAAAAGTATACAGAATATAAAAAATAATACTTATAAAAATATTTTTACTATGTCTTCGAACGTGGTGTAGTTATTGGTTGCCACGTCAGTAAGCAATCCCTCAGGGCCACACCCTCCGGTCTCAAGATTCCGAAGTCGACCGTCGGGGATGTGATTGCGAAGTGGAGAAGGGAAGTCACGACCACATCAAAACCACGGCCGGGTAGGCCATGTACGTTGACCGACAGGAACAATCGAGCATTGAAGACGGTGGAACGGGAACATGGTACGTAACCATGTGATGCCATTAGCCGTGTTCGCAGTGTCGCTATTTGTGCATCTAGCACCATTATTGTGCGGCGGGAGTTAACGAGGACTGCAGTTCAATGCTCAGGCACCTGCCAGTAACTCGTATATTTAGCCTGTGAACGCGAAGTGCCAAGTTCGGCGGCGTAGAGAGCTGCGCCACTGGAATGCGGATGACTGGGGACTCGTGGTTTGTAGCGATGAATCACGCTGTGCCATCTGGCAGTCAGATGGGACAACTTGGGTGCGACGAATGCCAGGTGATTGCTACATTCTGGCCCGTAGAGTGCCTACAATGTAAAAAACATTTGTAATTTTTACTGAGAAATTGTTTGTAAAATTACAAGTGCTTGTAACACCACAAAGATTTTTCATGTAAAACTATTCGTTTGTAGAACTACAAGGGCCGTGTTTTTAATAGACTTCAAGTAATGCTTGTAATAAACTGGCCCGTATCCACGAGATTCAGCAACCTAAAACCGTAAATAGCCCTTTCTGGAAAAACTATGGGTGACGTAGAGTGTAGTTGCGTCCAAAAACAAATGTGTTGCGAATTCGAATAACGTAAAACACTTTAAATAATTCAAATAATCACAATAAAAAGACAATTTCAATAAATGTGATAGTATTACTATTTAACAGTTAATGTTTTTTAGCTACACAGAACTCTTAATTTGGCTCTCAAGATCTCGTTTTTAAGAGACGTCGTAATCTCTCAATTCAACAAGAGAACTCCTAAAATGAAACAAACGTATTCTTCTTAATCAAATAACTTCAGTAATATTTTTCAGGTACTTGCATTTATATATATTATAAAAAAAAACAGTGGCTCACATTAATATTCGGCCATCGATGATTATCGCAGTTGTATGGCCTTGTGTTACATTAGAAATGAAGATAAACATAAACCATATTGCACAATTATTCTTGTGTGCTTTAAATGAAATTCAATAGTAGCCAATAACTGAAATGAGCAGTGCAGGTTAATGAAAATCAATACTTTGTCCTCGCGTGCTTCATAAGTAAGTCACTTTAATATTCTGCCAGTTGTGGTGTAAGCGTGGCACAGGCACGATGCACATTGCGTTCGTACCTTGTATCATTCCCTGCACGCTCTCTGCGCTGAGAGGTTTTATAGGGTAGCTCTGTTGGCTGCGCCAGTCAAGAAAATGGGACGTACGGCAGGAATACAACGTTTGAACAGCGGCAGCTGGTAATTTTTCATGATGCAAATATGAAATCTCAACGAGAAATTGCGGAGCACTTGAATATGCCAAGGTCCACTGTCGGAGACATCATAAGAAGGTTTCAGAAGTAAGACAGAATAGATACGGTACCTCAAAAAGGACAGCCAAAGAAACTAAGCCAGAGAGAAGAACGTCTAGTAATCAGGAAAATAAAGAAAGGCCCGAAAATTAGTGCTTGCAAACTTACAACGGAGGTACTCAATGAATGCGGAAAGAACGTCCATCCAGAAACCATACGAGTTATCAGAAGAGCAGTATATAATAGCAGGGTATCTAGAAAGAAGCCTTTCATTCATAAGGCAAATAGAAGTAACGACTTACGTTCGCAAAAGACTATGCTGACAAAAATTAAAATTTGTGGAATGATGTTATTTTTGCTGATGGGATGAAATTGAATGTGTTTGGTTCAGATGGCAGGGTAACAGTATGGCGCAAGCCAAATCAGGAGCTAAAACCTGGGAACATACAACTCACTGTGAAACGCAGTGAAGGTAGTATCATGATCTGGGGCTGTATATCTACAGCAGGTGCTGGAGAGGCTGTACGTGTCGATGGAACAATGTAAAAGGAAGACCATCTCAACACCCTGACAGCAAACACACACAAGAGTGCTGATAATCTGGGCATTAGGAACACGTTTAAATTCTACCAAGATAATGACCCAAATCAATAGTCATACATTGTCAAGAGCTGGCTTTTGTATAACTGTCCCAAAGTCATTAACACACCTCCTCAATCACCCAACCTGAAACCCATAGAAAATCTGAGGGATGAAATCAAAAGAAGACTGCATACTACAACAATTAGGTCCACAAAAGAGTTAGAGAAAAGGTTCAAGGAATGATAGAGTAACATTGGCTCCGAATGTACCAGGAATATAATTGCTAATATGTCACAACGCCTGCGAGAAGTAATTAAACAGAATGGCTATGCTACCAGGTATTAAAAAACTTAGTATTTAGTTTGCAAAGAGGATTATGTTTGTGTTTGAATGATGATGGCCAAATTTTAAAGTGGCGTACTTATGCAGCATGGGATGACAAAATCATATTGTTTGTTAAGTTGCATTGCTCATTTCCGTTATTGGCTACCGCTATATTTCATTTAAAGCACGCAAGAATCATTGTGTAATATGATTTATGTTTATCTACATTACTAATGTTGCATAAGGCCATGAAACTGCGTTAATCATAGGTGGCCGAATATTAATGTGAGCTTCTGTATCAATTATTTCAGTCAAGTTGGTCATGTGATTAAGGGCAAGGGCAGGCAATAAAATGGCTGTGGGTTCTAGTCCCTGTGCTGGAAGAGTGTATATTTTTTTTATACCGTAAACTATATTTTGAAATTTTTTTATTTAGTTTTTATATGTTATGTTTTGTTTTGTAGAAGAAAAAATTATGATTGTATGTACACTTCTCAATAATGTAAGTTGGTAGTACAAGGCTGGCATTTGTAATATTACAAATATAAATATTTTGCAGATTTTACAAGAAAACTCTTTGTAATTTTACACATGATGTTCTTAGGATTTGGATTTCCAATAACTTTTTGTAAAAGTACAAAAAAATGTTTACAGTGCACGGTGAGATTCGGCGCAAGTAGGGTGACAATAAGGAGGTGTTTTCCGTGGAAGGTACTTGATCCTCTCGTAATACTACGGGTACATCAAAGGTGGAAGGCTATAAGATCATTTTGACCGGCTGGGTGTTGTCTATGTTCGACCAGTTTCGAGATGGAGTTGCGTGTTGTCATGACAGTGCTTCCTGCCATAAAACACAACCTGTTTGTGAGAAGTTTGTGGACAGAAAGGTTCCGGGAATTGACAGGCCAACCCATAACCCCTACCACAGTCCCTTAGAACACCCCTGGGATGAATGGGAACGGTGACTGCGCGCATGACCTCTCACTGGACTTGCTACAGTGATACTGGAAGAATGGTCAGCCATTCCAGAGGAAACTTTCCGACACCTGGTTGACAGTCTCCCTCGCAGGGTTAGAGCTGCAATAAAGTCCAAGTGTGGGCGTACGTAGATATTAATATCTACTACTGGACAGTATATCCGAGGAACGCTTATACAAGAGTTTCGCAAATGTGTCCGGATTCTTCTGATCAGACAGTGTATAGGACTTAGTGGATAGTATGTGCTTAGGAGTTTCAGAATACAACTCGCGGAATCTTTTTCATGTAGCTAAGGTGCTTGTAGTATACTCTGTACCATGTAAGTTGGACAGATTCTGACAGGTCTGCGAAAGTAGCGCCACTGTTTACATCTGACTACGTATCCTTCCGCCATCAGCTGATCGGCCACATGGCAATGATGTTTATTTTCATGCATCAGCCGATCCCATTGTCAATGTACTGTTCGTGGGACTTTTAGGCAAACTTACTACTCAGAAATACGTAGCTGCGATTGTTGTAATAGTAATGTGTTTATAAATAATTAATCAGTAAATTGTTATGTTAGAGGTCAAAAAATGTAAATAATTAATTTAAGTTTTAGTAACTACAAAAAAATGTATTGCTAAACAAATGTTAAGATATTTTAGACCGACATCCGCCTAAAAAAATTAGTAGGTTATAAAAGTAAAAATATGAAACCTTGCAAAAAATTTAATATTTGCTAACTCTATTTTATTTGTCCGAGACAGTGAATTTGGGATTACATTTGCGAAACTGTAGTTGTAGCTATTATCGCACGTTGGACATTATAGCTAATATATTCGAGTTGGAAATATGTGACATGGAATAACGTTAGAATTGCTTAACAACTATTCACGCGTGTCCAACTTTCTTCGGAAACAAGGAAATGGATTTTCGGAGAACAATATGGCGTTTAATTTACGTAGACGAACGATTACCTGCCGAATATAAATTACTTGTACTCAAAATCACCGTACACAAAATATAATTTACTTTAAACATTATGCAGAGCTATCGAAAAATAAAACTATTGGTATCTGTTCGTAAATTTATATCTGTAGCAAGCGGAATGTTTTTTTTTTTGTGGCTTGAGATGCTTCAGAAAAAAATCCGATAGTTAGCGCGCACATCCTGTCCGGAGCGAAGTCTGAGCCTTTTAACTTGCTCAATAGATCGCGTCCTTTTTAAGTTGACTGTTCATCTATTACTAGGTCGGAATGACATGAATTTGAAATATATTTCGTCAAATTATTAGAAAAAATAATTGAACAATATTATGCAATATTTATGTATGCATTTGGAGTTAATATCAATCACGTAATTAAAGCGGGGTTGGAGAGGGGCGATTAAGACGTGAAAAAAGGTTTCGAAATTGCGTTTCATTTGGATACGGATGGTTTTAATGTGCCTTTAATTTTGAACACCTATACATTTCTACTTTAGCACGAACTTTAGTTTCTAACACTAAAAACCGCTGTTTGGTGACCACGTATAATAAAATGTATTAATTAACCTAGGAACGCTTTCTTATCGCGTATTTTCGGCTGGTCTAATGTGCGTGGGCAGTGCACTCAGAATAGCCAACATAATATTATTTTTCGTTCGTTTGTGCATTAGCTGATACAGTATTTTGTAAATGGCACGTTGTTTGTTTCGAATACGTCGATTTGCCACTCACTGACTGTCAGAGTCTGGTCAACTTATATGAAATGAAGTATAACAATTATTGCAATTATAAGTCTTATTTTTCAGTTGATGAATCTGAAAGCACTAAATAAACACTAAATTCGGTGCCTTGACCGAACTTCAATAGGCGCGTAACGTGGTAACGAAAAGCGTAAGCGCCGATCTCGGAAAGGTATAGAAAACCACATTGGAAATTCCAATCCCACAGCATTTTGTCAGGTTCGATTCTGTGGAAGGGCAGCATGCATGTTTGATTTTGATGGTTGTTTGGATAACCCTTTTTATTAATTTTATAATTGCAAATTTTTATGATTAAATTTATAGTTTTATAAAAATAATATGCTAAAATGAAAGATTATCTATTTAAACACCCTCTAAAACGCGTTGTGACGTCGTGAGTCATATGCATGTTTAAACGTCATCTTTGTTGACGTCGGTCGACGTGAGACATGTCTATTGAGATGTATTTTAATATCATAGATAACGAGTGCGGCAAACTATGATCAGAAAAAGGTGACAATTGGTGGAACGCACCATCCTGTAGGTAGAAGTAACATCAAAAAACTCATAACACATATATAACTCCTACCAATTACTATTAAACATGAGACCCGTTATTAAAATTGTCAGACTATTCACCTATCATGTTAGATTCCTGGCATGTGTAAAAAGTGACGGACATAGTCGTTGACCAACGGGTTTTCTCGGGACACTCCTGTTTCCCCTGCCCTTGCATTTCGTCACTGCTCCATCTTCACCTCATTTCACCAACACTCAAAACCTCAATAATAAGTGCCGACTAAACCGTTCAACTCAAGTACTTTTAAATACCGCCTCGTTATTAAACGCCTCCGTACGATTTGATTACGTTCTTAGGTAGCTGGGCAAAATTACGTAATTTATTTTCAAAATTTAGTTTTTTTTTCTCCATATTTAGAGTGTAAACGAGCAAAACTAATAGTTTAAGAATCATATCTTATGTAAATAGTGGTGCTTCTTTAAATAAATACTCCTTTGATGACTGTAACTGTTAAAGAGAACACGAATGTTGTTCAAAAGTAACTTTGCTGCTACAAAGGAAAAAAAAACCTCTTGGAATTTGAATACCGAAACACCGACTTCCGGAGTTGCCATTCTGAACAACTAACATACAAAAATTTTACTGGCATAGTTATAAGTCTAATTGTATGAAATAAATTACATCGTTTATTATAAATGTTATGGATTTTTTTACATGGTTTAACAAGTTTCGTGGCGTTCGTGCACCACAAGAAACTGTGATTTGGCCTCGATATATGGAATGTACGAATCGTCACGATGAAATGAAAAATTTTAAATCGTTCTTACGTAAGAAAGTGTATTGAATAAAAATAGCAGGTAATAAATATAAGTATTGTATACTGCAATTAACTCTCTATTGAATTATTGTGAATATAGCCGTTAAAGCTTACGGTGGGCGTTGCACCAGGGTAGATACGTCACGCCAATGAGAAAGCTTTCTGCGCTCACGTTATAATGTCCACATCATGTTTTATGTTGAAGCATCATCGGTAATAACTTTGTGAGCCCAAAATATTACTTAATAAACGAAACACGCTTATTTATGCATAACATTCAAAACGAAATAACGTTCAAGTAAAATTACTGTATGTGTATTTTACCTAGTATATGCAGTTATTTGAATATCATGTGCACATATTCTTATATACAATGCACTTAACAAAATTTACCAATGGTCAGATGTTTCAATAACTCGTGCAGTGCCAGTTCTGACTTTTTAAAGTGATTATTATTTTGCCAGCATTAACATCTATTTAATGCACATACATTTCAGTTATAGAAATGACAACTCATGCGGCTGAAGTATTTGTGAATAAATTATTAAATGTAAAATATTTGTTAAACTATTAACACATTTTATTACATATAACTATGGTAAAAAATACGATAAAGATACTTTAGACGGGGGGATGGGGAGGGTGTGCTGCAAAATGTGCTTTGTGTTGAAGCATTCAGACCATATATGCACTTACATTTGTATTAAAAATAAACTCTTATACATCTAATTTAATAATAATAAATAAAAAATTAGCAAAAGATAGCAATTAATTCTTCTTTCATATGCTATATAAACCATACTTTTCTGATAATTTTGTTAGTTTGTGTACTAGTTTGTAATGAGTTCCGCATGTTGTACTGTTAGAAGCCACTCTGCGTACACCTTCAATTATATAAACATGTAGTACTATATTTTAAAAAGGCGTACTTAAGTAATCATTGTTATGTGGAGTGCTCAAACATAAAAATTCTTATCATGGATGGTGGTAGGTCGAGAGATTCGGAAGGCTCTTAACATCGAGATCTTGATAGCCGATGATGTTGAAGTGAAGTGAGTGTGGAGCTGCGCCAGAATGGAAGGGAGATTCCAGAGAAAATCCGCCAACAAGCGGCATCGTCCAGCACGATTCCCATATGCGAAAATCCGGTAGCGATCCCACCGGGAGTCGAACCCGGTTCACCTAGATGGGAGGCGAGTAGACTGACAAACTTCACCACCTTGGCATATTTATATAGTAAAATAGGTGTACAATATCACAGGTAATTGCAGTTTCTATCAGCTAGCATCTCATTTAGTAACAGGTTTCAGGTCATAAAATTATGCGTTTGATTCATCTGAATGAATGAACCCCCGTCCCTTCGACAAGAAGTGCAGAACTCTTGGGTAAAGGTGAATTTTTTTTTCCCTTGAACTGCCGGATTACGTGAGGCAGAGTCAAACAGGTTAATGGGATCTCATGAAGGCCTGTAAGTTAACTATTGACCTTTGCTATAACGTGTAATATTTGCTCCCTCAAAACTAATCATAGTTAATTTTTCTAATTAAGTGTATTATGATTACACAGAAGTGGCACACATTTTAACAATCTATATATTAACACAGATATGAGTCCTTGAAAATCGAGGTTTTAAACGTCATTTTTGGCGAAATATTACTAAAAGTTCTCCGAACATCGTTTTCTACTATCGGAATCTTCAACCTAAGGTGAAACTCCCATTAATACCTCCCACCGTAATAAAAATAGCAAGGGTGGCCATTCTCTTATTACAAGCGACGCTTTGAACGTCAGGAATGATAAATGGTCCTCTTGTTGCAACTTCCGAGGAGTCGAAGTTCTCGTGTAAAACGCACACAAAGCTTTTGCTGATGCGAAACAGTGCGTGGCACTGTAACATGCGTCTGTTATACCGCTGTGACCACTGTACATGCGATGGTGGAGAACATAAAACACCTACTATTAACAGCATCTATACCTATTATAAAACTCAACGTCTCTGTATGTCTGTCTGACAGTGCGCTTATCACTCGAGAACCACTTATCCGATTCCCTTTTTTTTTTAAATTCATAGCTATGTTCTCTGGCCAGGTTTTAGTATATATATTGTTACGTAAAGTAACATAAGGAATAAGCAGTGACGACAATAGTGAATCAAGTCGGAAAAAATTTTGCCGCCAGCGCGCTCTCTTGCAATACGCTGTCTAAACCAATTCCAGCTTATGATTTAAGAGATATCAAAATGTTTGTGATAAAGCAATTTTTCGCGAGTCGGTTAACCGAACGCGGACGTGGAGAGCCATGGAGCGGCGGGTGGGAGTGTCGGTGGNGGGGAGTGTAACACGAGTCGCGTGCGCTCGGCCGGCACTCAGTCGGCTCGCGTCGTTAGTAACAAACTAATCACATTCGAGTATTTACGTGTATTTATTGCGAGTCCACTGCAAATTTTGATTTCGATTATTTACTAAAAAAAAAACCTAACCAATAATTCTGTAGTCCACGCGAGCGGAGCCGCGGGCACAGTTAGTGTACCATAAATTAACAAGCTGACAGTACTGTAGCTACGTGTTTGTTTCAGGTGACAGTTGATGTATTATACAGCGTAAGATGTGTTGACAACCCCTACGTTCCTGGAGTTGTATTGCTGCCTCACAAAGATTTACACACAAGCCGTGAGTCGTCCGCAGTTGTAACAAGAGGGGCATTTAGCTTATCCTCCTCAACAAGTTGCATCCTATAATAAGGACACTACATTTGTGATTTCCATTACGGCGAGACGTATAACTGAGAGATTGCTCGTAGGTTGAAAATTCCGATGTCACAAAACATCGTCTATAGAATTGTAATTTCATTTCACTTCTTTTCTGATATTTCACAAAAATAAAGATTAAAAACTCGATTTTCAAGCACCGATATCTCCCCCAACATCAGTTTATGTAGAAAGTGTCCCGTATAATTGCCACTCTATTTTGCACAAGGCGTCACATAAAGAAGTATTAAATTCAATCCGCGTTTATTATAACAAGGAGCTTTTGAAGATTGCTATATAAAATGTTCACTTTATCTGCTTAAATAATACAGTTAGTAAGGTTTTTACATTGCAGATATCATTCCATGTGTGGTTTTCTGCATCATTTCCTTTGTCTTCGTACAATTATCGAAGCACGAGGCAAAGTTTAATTTAACACATCGTAATGCAAAACCATTTTTCATAAAACGAGATTAAATTAAAACTTGAATTGATTATTTAAGAGGAAAGCAAAGACTTTTTATCAAGAAGAAAAAATTAATTAAGTACCAAATTAAAAACTAATTCGTTTACGCCATCAAATTTGAAAACTGCTATTTCTGCAACTGTAAAATTGAAAGGGTTTTATGCAACTTGTTAATGTAATATATTTAACTATAGCAACACATCGTTTCTTGTCTAAGACATATAAACACTATTTCTATATACCTCCATTCTCCCAAAGCACCGGTAAACGGGTTAGTTCTTATTTCCCCAAAAGAGGTTATCTATAGATTTTAACAGGTACTCTAATGTCCGAAGGGCCACAGTGATGTAGTGGTTAGACTACTCGCCTCCCCCCTAGACGAACCGAGCTCGATTCCCGGCGGGGCCGTTCCCGGATCCTCGCGTGTGGGAATCGTGCCGGACGATGCCGCTGGCCGGTGGTCTTCTCGGGGATCTCCCATTGCCCCCCACCCCTTCGTTCCGGCGCTGTTCCGTACTCACATCGCTTCATCCTCATTAGTCTCAAGACTTCGCTGTTAAGAGCCGCTCAAATCTCTCCACTCACTCTCGTGTCTGCTATTCGATAAATATATTTACGCTGTGTTACCACAATTGTAACAATGCGTTTTCTTTCCTTGGCAGCTTTTCTCATTACCACGATTATGAACAAAATGTCATCTGAAACTTGCACCAGGTATTTATTATAATCACGATCGCACTCTACTGGCAAATAGCTCCTTTTATTTCAGAACACAATTGCAGCAGTTTATTTTGTGTCACGTAAACGCCCCCAAGTTGAATGGGAAGCGAAAGGTAAAAGAGGGGACGAAGAAAGGAAGAGGTACTCGAAAAATCCAGAAGATATCCGATTCACTGCGTCTTTGTAACGAGAATACGCTTGTATTACACAGTATTTTCTGTCGTTAACTTCGAGATCGGATCTCGATAGAAAATGATCCCAGATCCCGGCAGCGCATATATATGGCCCTCTAACAATGACGTGGAGTGATGTCTTGCGATAGATACTTGTCTTCCAGGACATTGGCGCCACGATATATGAACGTCTATAAGAGTGCTACCTTGCGTCGGGAAATGAAGCTAGTAGAAAAAAAAACGCGGATAAAATTTACAAATTTGCTCCTACAGCACACTATTAAAGTCCATACCGTATAAGAAGGCCACTTTCTGGCAGTCAGTGAGTGGCAACTTAACGTTTACGAAACAAACAAAGCGCCATTTACAAAATCCTGTATCAGCTGTTGCACGAACGAACAAAAGTTAAAATTACGTTGGCTATTCTGAGTGCACTGCCGATGCACATCAGAAAAGCAGAAAATGCGCGGATAAGAAAGAGTTCGTAGATTTATTAATACATTTTATTTTACGATGTCACAAAACAATGGTTGGTAGCGTTAAAAACTAAACTTCGTGATAATGTAGTTATGTTTAAGGTGCTCAAAATGAAATGTACAATAGAACGATACGAAGTGGAAAAGTTTTCTGAAGTTGTGGTAACTTCAGAAAGCTTTTTCACGTCGTATCATCCATCTCAAACCTTGCTTTCAACACGTCCATGATATTCGTTCCAAAAGCATACAGAAATATTGCATAATATTGTTGAATTATTTTTTGTGATAATTTGACGAAACGACAAGAATTTTAAATATATTTCCAGCCCGTAACATAAGAATTATCAACTTTAAGAAATACGCTATCTCTTGACCATAAAGAGCGTTACTGAAAACTTCGCCGTGACGTGCTGCGCGCTATCTATCGGATATTCTGCGAGCTATTAGCGGCCAGAAATGAACCCCTTTCTTGCGCGATATATAACGAATTTACAAACATCTGCCAATAGTTATATTTTTCTACGAGCTCTGCATAATTTTTAGAGTAACATACATTTAATCTACAACGATTTGGAGTACAAGTCATTTATATTCGGCCGGTAATCGTTCGTCTACGTAGATTATACGCCATATTGTTCTCTCGAAACCCATCTCCTTGTTTCCGTAGAAAGTGAGACACGCGTGAATAGTTGTTAAGCAATTCTAACGTTATTCCACGTCACATATTTCCAACTTGTATATATTAGTTATAACGTCCAAAGTGTAATAATAGAAACAACAGACCGTCTCGCAAATTTTAACCCAAATTCACTATCTCGGACAAATTAAAAAAGAGTTATCAAATATCTAATTGTTTGCAACATTTTATATTTTTAACTTTATAACCTACTTATATTTTTTGACAGATGTCAGTCTTAAAATATCTTAAAATTTGTTTAGCATTACAGTACAATGAGAAGTGGATTAGCTGACAGCGTGTTGATAAAAATACAGCCCCGACGTGACGGACCAGCTGTTGGCGGAAGGATACGTAGTCAGATGTAAACAGTGGTGCTACATTCTTCGAGCTGTCAAAAAGTGGCCTTCTTATATGGTACAGAAGGTACCATAGCATATTCAGCGGTACTATTTTCACCGTAGATAAGCGCGTATAGGCTGTTCACTATAAAGTGGACACTTTTAAGGCCTTAGTTACATTTTTCCTATCAGCCATTTTTTATCCTTCCATCACTTTTTAAAATAAGTATTGCCACGCAAGTAATAAACACTGGGTATATACTTCACCGAACTTGAAAATTAACGTCTAAGGTGACAATGAAATATATTTATTGACTATTATTGCAAGTAAGAGGGCTTCAAAAAGTGCTCACTTTACCGTGGATAGACTATACAAAGAAAGACTCACTAACAGTGACCAGAGAATTTTGTGAGTTCCATTGGTGCTACGTTAAACTTTTAACACTTGTTCATTCTCGTAGGTTAGTTTGTTGAGCCATTCGTTTCCTGGCATGCCTGTACTATGATATTGATGAGTCAGGGGCATCGGCGTCTAGCGTAGGAGCTAGGCTCCGGCCACCATCTTGGATCCATGTGACCTTAACTTCAACACTAAAAATATTTTAAAAAGTTGTAAAAAATTTATAGAAAATTTTATATTATAAATTATTTAAAAAAATTATTTTAAACATGGATTTTAAAAAAATTAAATTTCCGGAGATCCCCTACACTTCCTCCACAATCTCATTCCGCCATCTTGGTAGGTGCAGTCCACTGTCTTGGTAGGTATCACAGCCATCGTCCGCCATCTTGTTATTTTTTTTTCGTTTGCAATTTGTTTATACATTACTGGAGTTTGTCTCTCACCTTCGTTCGACCAATTAGTCGTCTCTCCTCCACCCCCATCCAATATCTTTAATTACCCCGCCAATGTTTTTAATTGACTAATTACTCGGGTGTTTTCGGAAACCTTCGTTCCGACCAATCGGCAGCCTACTTTAATCGCGAGGACGGACCATTTTTCCACCTTAAAAACTCTTTTCAAGACACACCCTGAGCCCCTCGGGAAAGCATTCATCTTTCTCGCTCTTAGATATGTACACGTGTTGTCCGACCGGCAAGTAAATTCTTTCGGCCATTTTGGCATTTGGAAGGTTGCGCTAACTTAGTGCCTTCGACAAACGGGACGAGTTACCATACCTGCCGAAAGAATTTCTGCTGGTCTACGCATCTTACGAATTTCGACCGTAATCAAGTATTTGCCGGCCTACCTGCAGCAGGACGAAGACATACGGGACTGCCTCCGGTGCAAGGAGTGTTTCGAGGGCTACACCACCTCGGTTCTCGACACACCGCATCGCAGGGGTGGGTGCAAGGCTCGTCGTGCAGCCCTCGCGACGTCTGCGCCCAAGGAAGATGACGTTCCCGTTGATGACGACGTCCCCGTCAAAGACGACGTCCCCGTTGAAGACGACATCCCCGTAGAAGACGCCCTCCTCGTAGAAGACGCCCTCTACGTAGAATACGACGTCCCCGTGCAAGTTATAAACTTGCAAACTGTACCCGTGGAAGATGCTCTTCTTCAAGTAATTTGCTGGCAAGCAATATCCGGCGAGGAAACCAACCCGGAACACATGTGTCCTATGTGTATGGACCTCGATGAAGTTTTAAATGACTTTGTAAAAAAAAATTTAAACTAGGTGTGTGCAAGGAAAATTAAAATTTTTTTTTGTAACTAAAGTCGTATGAAATATTTTGCAACGTCCAATGTTTTTGCTCGTTTAACTCGTAAACCCTTAAGCAGATTACCATATCGTACAGTGACAAAGACGAGAAAACCGAAGTTTTCTTTTCTTTATTGCCGTGTCCATGACAGCACCACGCAACAGGCGCACCGCCTACAGAAACGCAAGGACTAAGGTGCGACGAGGGAAATGTTCTGTACGAGGGAATTCCGACCGCGTTGGTCTCTGCCATAATTAGCGAGTGTATGTGTTTGGAAGATGCCAAGAGTTGGCGATTCGCAATGCATGCCCCATCGGAAAGAACTTTGTAGACCTTCACAAGCATTGCCGCTGCCCGCCGTTTCGACAACTCGTCGAGACGTACGCCACAATACTTCAAGAGTGCAAAAATCAAAAATATTTCTGTTCTCAGTGGAACTCCGAAACCTCAAGTCTGTGGAGTTATAGTCATAAATAGCCCTTCGTAAATTAAAAATATATTAGGTATATGTAATGCCACACATGACTCAGAGAAGAAACTCGTTTAAAAATGTATTCGTTGTATTATGATGAAGAAGAATATTGTGGTGTGTGTGAATAAATAAATGTGTATAAAAAACACGGGTGCGTGTACTAATGAAAGCACGTTAGAAGTTATACTTCTTTGGCGTTACTAAAATAAAAAAAAATTTCGTATGCAAATAATTTATGTAAGTAGGAAAACGATAAATGACCGAATAAACACATTAAACACAATAAATAAAGGTTTGATTAAAGAACATAATTAAATACTTACAAAAATTAACCTCAAATACTTGAAAACCGTTTCAAAATTTTATTATACAATTTTTGTCACTAAGAAATTTTTCACTTCACAATGTAAGTAAAATAAATTAATAAGATGTATTATATTCTCAATGAATTACTAATATATATGAAATAATTTTTAAATTTTCTTATTACATGAACTGATTTTCGGTCGTTTTTAAACATAAAAACGTGCTATGTTGTGTACCTTGCGTTTGTATATAGCTAGACGATACGCGCATGCGTGTTGGGTAATAACCCTACCATGTTCACTGTCGTGCGTGCGCAACTATATGTGCATGCACGTTGGAACATACCCCTAACACGTTCACTGTCGTGCGCGCGCAACTTTACGCGCATGCACGTTGGGTCATAACCCTTACCACGTTCACTGTCGAATTTCGTTCCACTGTGCGCGTGCAACTTCCGTTGCACACTAAACTTTTACTCTCAACGCGCGAAAATAAGTATAACTTCAAAAATATTGTTTTATCTCGAATTATATCCTGCTCACGTTAGTAAAAAAACACATTGTAAATAAAATAATTTATTTCGCATATGTCAGTTTGGTAATAATTTAAAGAAACAAAAAAATTTAAGTATTTAATAAGATTCTACCTGTCAATAAAATAAAGTGTTAATTGTTTTACGTGTATACATGTAATAATTTTTTTCAAAAAAGACATTTAGAATTACAGGTTAAACCATTTTCAAATGAAGGCGGACTAAAAAATTATCTCTAGTTGTGCCATTCAGCGGCTGCAGAGACGACCAGAGATAAGGTTGGCACCGCATGCAGGGTTCACGAGTTGGCAGCCGTGAGTTGGACTGTGCTATTCCTGCTGAACTTGCAGCGGCCGGCTGGGCCACCTGGTAACTGAGGCGGGCAGCTCACTCGCAAACAGCAACGGTTTCACTCAGCTAAGAAGGCTTGGAATATTTCAAAAGTAAAAAATAAATTCTGGAATAAATATTTATTATTCCAACGGGGAGTGACTACATATTAATTTATCATGCATAACTTTAATAAGTTGCAAAAGGAATTCGCAAATGCGTATTTTTTTTATCATACATACTTTAATATGCTACGAAACAGAATCACACTTTTGTCTTTAGCCAATTTCAGAATACACACAAGGGCACACTTATAGGAGGGTCCAGGGTCGACAGTTGAGAAAAACCTACACATTACGCTACCGATGAAAAAATTTACTCATTACCATACTGATTTATGAGAAACAGACATAACATACTGATGGGGACAAACAGAACATACGGATGGAAAAAATTATACACATTACCATACTGTTTCGTGAAAAAAAGACAAAACATTCCTTAAAAAAATTAATCTGTTACATACATTTCAAACCCCTTTAAAACAGGGAAAATATGATGTATAGAAGTCTCTGCACATTCAATTCATAATCAGCTTCACGTTAGTTAACAAGGTTTGGAATATTTCGCATGCGAAACAAGAATTATAGTTTACCCAAAAAAACATGCATACACGAAGTTAAGAATACATACCTATATCTATGAAAAACTTCAAAGTTTTACTCCAACTTTTAAACATCCAGAGAAATAATCTCGCACCCGCTGCAACGAGACAGGCACAAACACCGTGGACGAAGCGTGCAGTCGCCTATTCCCAGTACAAGGATCTCCAAGCTAGGCACCAGCAGACTAGACACTTGCACAGAAGGCCGACGAAATAAGAAAATCGGCAGTCGCTGAGCCCGGAGAAGAAGTAGCCACCTGGGGCGTATCCAACGTCATGAAAGCCAAGATTAAACTAGGCATGGGTGCACGTGTAAGCAAAATACAATCACAGCGCCCTAGAAGGACCAAGAGGAAAGGGAAGGACAAGGTAGGAGTGTTCCTGCACACACTTACATACCTGCAATCTGTGCTCTCGCCGATATCGCAAGGGCAGTCACGAATATTGTAAGTGCCATGAAGCGGGCTTCGAACGATCGAAAACAAGGAGAGGAAAACCACCACCATAACAGAAAATTGGAAGCTTTTGCCATAGGAAAAAAAAAACGGCTAAGGGCTCTACATTCGTCACCCGTATCGGTGAAGAGGATGATAAATTTGGGGAATGGGGAGGGGGCAATAGGAAAAATCACAAAAGGAAATCAAAGTGAATCTGCCTTGACGCCCTCCGACGAACGTGGATATGGAACTGTTTGCGCGCATATTGAAAATACCTCATTTTCGCCGAGTGTTTATGAGAGGTACTTTTCCCTCTAAACCCAAGAGACACGAATGCGCCATTATTAATCTAGACACAACAGCCCATACCGGTTTGCACTAGGTGGCCTACGTAAAAAGGGTAGACACTCAGACTGTTATGATAGTTTTGAGAATTTTCGTCCACTGTCCGAATTGCGCGAGAACAGATGTCTAACACGTGGAACTCTGGACACTTGTGCATGTGATTTTTAAGCAATCGAGATTTCCAGTGATAAACCAAAGAAATCAATATAATTCGCAGGGAATGAAAAAAGTGTGTGAGCCATACCAATCTCATCAGTATGTCGGTGTCAATCATTTTGAGTGGTGAAACGTCTAAGTTGCGGGCCAGCTATTACCCTACCTTATAAATGGTGTGTGGTGCTAGTGGATTTTCAAACATACAACTCCATATCCAACATCGAGGAAAATAAAAATTCTAGTTTCCGGTATTTGGTTATGTGGACAGCAAAAGAAATCTCCTTTATCGCCGGGGCGTACGAACTGAAGCATATGGAATACTTTATAATGAAATCGCTGCCGCACGACATTGCATTCGAACTGCACGGGAATCCGAATACCCTAAAGGTCGAAATGGTTTGCACCGCAGATGTAGATTTAACTGAACCGGACACGATCGGGCCCATGCTGGGTTTAGAATCCAACGTGTACAAAGCAGGAGAAAAACACGTATCGTCGAGTGAGGTCAACATATTTCCGGTTAACGTCACACGAATAAACGGTAATTTGGCAAGTTGCAGTTACATTAATGGGAATCCGAGGAGCACAATTTACGAATTGGCCCCACTGTAGGTCCTGGATATAAAATCGTAGAATGTCCAAAAACGCTCATTTACGATCCGATCGTCGCAAAGAGCATCCACAAAGATGCCGTTTCGATCGTGGAGCAAAACGACGAACTGATAAATTTCCGAAACGAAGAAATCGCTTTGCGCCTGCAGCTGAAACGGTGAGAAAAAATTTCGCTGGGAAAACCAAAATGTATAAATGCGTGCGGTACATCGAACCCGTGATCAGTAAGCCACGAGAAATTGTTGCGCTATCACCTGAAAATGCAGTGTATCTCCTCGTCCTCAGTTTAAAATTAAATCCCTAAGTCGGACGAAATCGTCGACGTGAATCAACGCCTGTAATTCGATGCTAAATTTGATATAATCGAAATGCACTTTTACGAGCCTTATCATGTCGGGCCTTTCACTCTCAGAAAGAAGGTTCGAATAATTATACAGTCTCAAAATATTTTCACCTTGCCTAGCCAGTCCATTGAGCCCATAACAGGCAGGCTAACGAAGGCAGATGGGGCCCACCCGACCACCAGCAAGTTGGTTCGAAATGGGACTCTGCACCTTTTCGAACGCGAAATGTACGATATAAATGACGTTGCGGTCGACCAGTTGATAGATGTGTGCATAACCTCCTCGATAAAATAATTACCTATCGCTCATGCCCAACCATCTTTGTTGGTTTGCCAGCCAGTGTTCGAGAAGAGCTTGCAGACGCGATTTCGCACGATGCAGAGTCGGAAAAAAAAAGTTATATACAGGTGGAGATTCAAAATTAACTTCAATATTTGCTGCCAACACCTGCTGCAAGTCCTTTGCGTGATCTTAGGCTGAGTGAAATATTAAGATAACTGGTCACATTACAGTCACGCATTGTGGAATAACGTGGTCACGTCATTCCACAATGCGAAAAAAAATTTATGTAAATAAATTNTCACGTCATTCCACAATGCGAAAAAAAATTTATGTAAATAAATTGAATACGAAAATAAATTAGTCGCCCAGTCGAGCACGAGTCACCGAGGGAGCAAAATGACGGTATTTCATCCGGAGAACCTGTATGTCTTGTCATATCCGGACGACTCTAACATCACCTATTCGTTCTGGGAGTCCGGATCACTACATACCTACGATGAAAAATGTGATGACTGGGACCTCCACTAATTATATTCAGTGACTCCGGGTGATTGCGAGCTTACTTAACAGTTAATAACCTGCTGTACTCCTGGGAATTGCATGGTTCATAACATGAAACGGCATACGACTCTCCCANATGTCTAACACGTGGAACTCTGGACACTTGTGCATGTGATTTTTAAGCAATCGAGATTTCCAGTGATAAACCAAAGAAATCAATATAATTCGCAGGGAATGAAAAAGGTGTGTGAGCCATACCAATCTCATCAGTATGTCGGTGTCAATCATTTTGAGTGGTGAAACGTCTAAGTTGCGGGCCNGTGTGTGAGCCATACCAATCTCATCAGTATGTCGGTGTCAATCATTTTGAGTGGTGAAACGTCTAAGTTGCGGGCCAGCTATTACCCTACCTTATAAATGGTGTGTGGTGCTAGTGGATTTTCAAACATACAACTCCATATCCAACATCGAGGAAAATAAAAATTCTAGTTTCCGGTATTTNTGGTGCTAGTGGATTTTCAAACATACAACTCCATATCCAACATCGAGGAAAATAAAAATTCTAGTTTCCGGTATTTGGTTATGTGGACAGCAAAAGAAATCTCCTTTATCGCCGGGGCGTACGAATTAAAGCATATGGAATACTTTATAATGAAATCGCTGCCACACGACATTGCATTAGAACTGCACGGGAATTCGAATACCCTAAAGGTCGAAATGGTTTGCACCGCAGATGTAGATTTAACTGAACCAGACACGATCGGGCTCATGCTGGGTTTTGAATCCAACGTGTACAAAGCAGGAGAAAAACACGTATCGTCGAGTGAGGTCAACATATTTCCGGTTAACGTCACACGAATAAACGGTAATTTGGCAAGTTGCAGTTACATTAATGGGAATCCGAGGAGCACAATTTACGAATTTGCCCCACTGTAGGTCCTGGATATAAAATCACAGAATGTCCCAAAACGCTCATTTACGATCCGATCGTCGCAAAGAGCATCCACAAAGATGCCGTTTCGATCGTGGAGCAAAACGACGAACTGATAAATTTCCGAAACGAAGAAATCGCTGTGCGCCTGCAGTTGAAACGGTGGGAAAAAATTTCGCTGGGAAAACCAAAATGTATAAATGCGTGCGGTACATCGAACCCGTGATCAGTAAGCCACGAGAAATTGTTGCGCTAACACCTGAAAATGCAGTGTATCTCCTCGTCCTCAGTTTAAAATTAAATCCCTAAGTCGGACGAAATCGTCGACGTGAATCAACGCCTGTAATTCGATGCTAAATTTGATATAATCGAAATGCACTTTTACGAGCCTTATCATGTCGGGCCTTTCACTCTCAGAAAGAAGGTTCGAATAATTATACAGTCTCAAAATATTTTCACCTTGCCTAGCCAGTCCATTGAGCCCATAACAGGCAGGCTAACGAAGGCAGATGGGGCCCACCCGACCACCAGCAAGTTAGTTCGAAATGGGACTCTGCACCTTTTCGAACGCGAAATGTACGATATAAATGACGTCGCGGTCGACCAGTTGATAGATGTGTGCATAACCTTCTCGATAAAATAATTACCTATCGCTCATGCCCAACCATCTCTATACAGCCAAGATGGCAGTCTGGGAAATCGAAGATGACTACAGTATTCCCATTTACGCCGAAGGCAGGTTCGAATTATGCGTTTCGCTCTCCTTGCTACTGGGATACGCTGAATATTATAACAATATAATAATAGGAGCGAGGCAGGAGCTGGCAATGGTTTGTCCCTCACGTAAACCCGAGTACCCGCGAACGTATCAAGCTGTTGAAATATGCAAAGAAAGAAAATGTGATCGAAATATCATTCAGAAGATGGAGCGTGGTCACCTACCCGGTCCTGTCAGCCACCACGTGAAATCACTGGGCCGTTAAAACGTCTTCCAGCACAGAAAAATCGCGCTACATCACACTGGTGTTTCAGAACAAGTCTACTTTCGGCCACTGCAAAGTGGAAACTGTGAAGATATTTTTGAATAGCAAAAGCTACCCGTATATCGACCTGAAAAGTTTGTTCGATCAAGAAGGATTTACTTGGCCATATTATATGCATTCGTAATTCCAATCATCGTATTATGGACGCGAGGCGCATTCCATCATAAGCCCCGTAAATTTCCGAGTTATGGCACCTTTGCTGGTATTCGATACATCGAAGAAGAACGAGCGCGTGCAAAATGGTACGGTCGACTGCCGGATGGATGTAATCACCAAGGAAAACGTGCCTTCGAATACCGTAGCTTA
The DNA here is from genome assembly GCA_002778355.1 of Clitarchus hookeri. NCBI lineage: Eukaryota > Metazoa > Arthropoda > Insecta > Phasmatodea > Phasmatidae > Clitarchus > Clitarchus hookeri. The sequence goes on from NQII01003966.1 coordinate 284,556, forward strand.
CTGCTTGATACTCCACGACAGGATCGTTCTCTACGATTGTTTTTCCGGCCTGGTAAAAATCATCAGTTCATTAAGCACGTAAATACGCATATAGTGGGGAGTCACGTTTCAGTCATAAAAACGCATTGTAACTTGCAAGGTTTATGGAGCCAAGACGGCTTCGTGATCAAGGAAATCGCATTTGTGAATTGTCACGACATGACACGCACCCGCAGCTTCCAGCCTCCGTATCCGTGGAAACTGTCTGACGAAAAGAACAAGGAAACAAACGCCTGGTTGAACAAGTACTAGCATGGACTGTGTTGGGACGAAGGCAAGGTTCCGTATCATCGGGTGGGAAACATGCTGAGCGACTTGCCTATGCAGTACCCGCGAGGACCGATTTATGTGGTGGGGCCCTTGCAGAAAAAATAGCTGAGTAAATTTTGTATAAACGAATTGGAAATAATCTACGTACAGGACGATCATGGGTGTCCTTCCCTTCGAAAAATGAGGAAAGAAACGCATCGGAGTTCTTTGATTAGAGCTTAGAAAAACGCCCAGTTACTCTACGAGTGGCATGCTCGTTTTAAGGAGATATAAACACGGTATATAACTCCGTAGCATAAACATTATTATTTTTTGGTTTTCCAGCCAGTGTTCGAGAAGAGCTTGGAGACGCGATTTCGCACGATGCAGAGTCGGAAAAAAAAATAGTTGTATACAGGTGTAGATTCAAAATTAACTTCAATATTTGCTGCGAACACCTGCTGCAAGTCCTTTGCGTGATCTTAGGCTGAGTGAAATATGAAGGTTACTGGTCACATTACAGTCACGCATTGTGGAACAACGTGTCACGTCATTCCACAATGCGAAAAAAAAATTATGTAAATAAATTGAATACGAAAATTAATTAGTCGCCCAGTCGAGCACGAGTCACCGAGGGAGCAAGATGACGGTATTTCATCCGGAGAACCTGTATGTCTTGTCATATCCGGACGACTCTAACATCACCTATTCGTTCTGGGAGTCTGGATCACTACATTACTACGATGAAAAATGTGATGAATGGGACCTCCACTAGTTATATTCAGTGACTCCGGGTGATTGCGAGCCTACTTAACAGTTAATAACCTGCTGTACTCCTGGGAATTGCATGGTTCATAACATGAAACGGCATACGACTCTCCCAGCAACAGTGGACCAGGTTTTGGAATTTTCAGCAACTTCAAGTCGAGGCAAGGTCATCCCTCCTACTACGTCCACCGAAATTCACGCCATTGACTGCACCACGCAGCACTGCGTACGTCGGCAAAATAATACCAGCTAGGCTTCGACTCAAACCGTCCCCGACTAAACGTCGAAGGTCGTGCCGCAGCCACCGTGTTGAAACCTCTAAGCATACAATTTCTGGGGAGCCTGAATCGAACAGTGAAGCGTGCCCACGCAAACGTCCACGTGTGACGTCACCTGCTGCGGCCAACATGGGTTCGTCCACGACAGACTTTAACTTGGAACAAGATACTTCGAACATTTCCATTCTACTGCGTCAGATCGAACGTCAAAACTGGTAATAATTTTTTACGAACATGTTTTGGCTCGCACATTAAATTTTTAAAGACTCGAATTTTACGTGCATTTATAATTTTTTAATTTGTGTAAATAAAACATACCTGTATAAAAATGAATTATCTGTGTATTTATATTTACAACCTTTTCTTTTTAATTATAACTTTCACATTTTGGCTAAATAAATAAAGTGCGAAGAAAATAAATATAAGTGAAAATTTTATTTAAAGGTTCGGCTCGCGGGAACATGCAGTACCGAAGGAGCAAGGGGGACTCTTGCCACGAATGTGTACGGACTTTGAGCGGGCGAAGGAAACAGGAAAAGCTTGGGCGGAGTAATTCTCCACTTCCGCTCGGACGTACCCTGTCACGCGCGCCGCAAGCCGATCAAAATATTGCCATGCTGGGTTCAATACGAATTTTTAGGCGGCTATTTGCGTTTCCGATCTCATGCATAATAAGCTGTTATCGCAGATTAAAATAAAAACTGATGGCCACCGCAGTTCCTTTGGTATTCTCTCCAAGCCGAACCTGGGAGCTGCAACGTAGTTCTTACGGCGAGGAAAAACTTCCACTCCATTTATTAGCCTTTGGTGGTCCCCCCAATCCATTACTTCGTTATTGGCCACTAACAGAATTTAGTTGATAAAATATTTAATATTTAAAGATAAATATATATATAAACAATAATGTTAACTTATATAAGTGTCCTGCCTACCTAATAAGAACATTGAATATATAAGTATTATTTTTTAATCGCAGGCGTAAAAACACATGACGAAGGGGAGGCAGGCTGTGGTGGGGGTATGCAGAGCATTATAGGAGGGGGATGGGCACTCGCATATAAGCTTTAGTTTGGGCGTCGATGTGCCATAGTTGTATTGGTATTGAAGACTCCGTGCTGTAGCTACTTTAAGGAAATAAGTAGCCATCTTCGTAATGCCATCGATTGATTTCTGGTCCGAGGCAACGAGGNTGCTGTAGCTACTTTAAGGAAATAAGTAGCCATCTTCGTAATGCCATCGATTGATTTCTGGTCCGAGGCAACGAGGCTGTCCTAATTAATGCAGGGGAATTATTCGAAAATATGGGTGCCTTAGGGTGATGCGACGCTGCATCATCGCAGAGCATGTTAGAATCCAGCGCTACACTTATAGCAACAGTCGGCATCGCGACGGAGACGTCCTTCCGGAGCACTCAGACGCCACCCTTCCAGGGCTCCCAGACGGGTGAGTTTACTACATGCGAAAACATAACTGAAAGTACCCTGCTACAGAAAGCTGGCAACGTACCGTAGCTAGGAAATGGATTGCCCGAAATGACTGTTTTACATATGCAAACAACTGGGACTCTTTCTTCCAATGATGTGGCGGACTCATCTGTGTCGGCACAGTACTCTCCGGTTTCTGATGTTGCTCAAACAGATGCTGAAAGATGCATTTGCTGCGAAGACATGTGGTCTCCGCTGCCTCTCGATGCTACCCCACCCTTCCATCGGTCTGACGGGGATGAGATTCACCAGTGTTTAAATAACTTTAAAAGCATTTTACGCGCTTTACGTAACGATGTTGCCTATTTACACCTCGAACTGACTAACAGCGTGCGTGTTCTTACGGACGTGAAATGTTACATTGAAGTATTTGTGCTAAGTTTACTAACATCCTAGAGTCTGCAGCTACATTAGACATTTATATGGATGTAAAAATGTGATTTTAGAGACTCGCATTTTTTGCTTATATAGTTGCGAACCAAGCATTTTAACCTNTTATATGGATGTAAAAATGTGATTTTAGAGACTCGCATTTTTTGCTTATATAGTTGCGAACCAAGCATTTTAACCCAATTTTTTGGTGTAATATTTATATGTTTTCAGTTAAATTTAGCGAAATGTTATTTAACTTCTAACTTTGTGTGTGTTCAGTATTTTTATTTTCTCCGTGTAAGAAACGTAAGTATTGTTTTACTTCCTATGATATAAATATTGATTAAGCTTGCTTTTCCCTCGGAGAAGGTTCAAGTATGTGAAATATTTTGTTCTCTTTTTGAATATGTTTATTGCGTTTGCTTTTCCCTTAGAGAAGCGTCAAGTAAGTGCAACATTTCACAGCAGTACGACCTTTTAGATAATAATTATGCTTAACTTATTTACCGTAACTATTAAAAAATATTCTATAAAATTCGCTGCATATTTACTATTACAAAAAATAACTTGTGTAAAATATTTAGCAAATAATTATTTAAAGAAGGGTATTCAATTTAAAAAAATGTGCACGGCACAATGGTACAGCTACTGACCTACATTTACTACTTCTAGAGAGCGTGAAGACGTAAGGGGAGTATGCTGATAGAGAAGATGTAATCGCGTGACGACCTTCATTCTGACACGTCGCACAAGAACGTCACCAGACTCTGCCTGATTCTCTCTCTTCTCTGTATCGTTTGCATGTAGCAGCAATCAAAACACTCACATCATTAAAAAATTATTTCAATAGAAACAAAACTATTACACAAATACTTGTAACAAAATTATTTTACATTATAATTCCAAAAATATCTTGTAAGAAAGTTTAATTCAATAGATAAATACATCGTAATTACACATCAAATGGAAGAAAATATTTAGCAATACATAGGTGTGTATATTATCTTAACAAAACACATTGGAGAAAATATTGTATATGATAAAGATATTTATTGAAAAATGCGAAAGATTTTTAAACAACAACAAATTATGAGATAATTAAACACATAGTCATTTATTTGTACATCATATTTATTTTTTACACAGCATAAAAACACACTTTTTCCATAAAAACTTTTAATCACGCAAGTTAATATTTTTTTTTACACTGTATAATGTGTGCGTCTCATATACTAAAAAAATTACGAGGGTAATGGGAGTTTTTTTTTTTAATAACTGGGTTTTTCTAAAGATAGAGCAAAACTTATATGCACACGCACACACGAACACCTCTGGTCATGGGTCCGGTGGCGTTGTTACCTCCAACTGTGCCAAGCGCTATCACATCGTTCAGAGCATAATTTAAAAAGATTATCATTTTTAATTTCATGATTAAATTTGCAATTTTTCCTGTGGTATTTGCTTGAACGTACAGGAGAAGTACTCGCATATTTTTTCTCGGGAATGAACTTATCACCAGGATGCGCTCCACCGTTGCGAGAAAGATTGGTGAAAGTTCTTGGCCTCGAGCCTAGGTGCACTTTGCATGCAAAAGTATACAGGTGGAAGCCCAGTCCGGGAAACCTTTCNACAGGTGGAAGCCCAGTCCGGGAAACCTTTCCTTTTCACGACATGGTTATGTCCATCACATTTCTCCTGCCATTTGTACACATAATTATTTTTACTTTTTCGGAAAAGTTCGTACGCTACACTTTCGTACATTCTTGCATTGCATACGTGGACATCACAATTTTGTTTCATCAACTCCTCCAGCGAACAAGGAAGCGTGGAGTTGGGGCATAAATTGTAAACATAACAAATTTTATATTCGCACGTTAATGTGTCCCACACATAACAGGCTTCGAAATCATCGTAGCAGCATAGACAGTGAATTTTACCATCACTAAATTAAATTTGCAGAATGCCTCGAGCATCTCTAAAACTTACACGTTGGTACCCATAATTCAGTTCACTGTACTTGCTCACGTCTTTTGACCTGAATTGAGAGAATTCGGCGACGGGAACTTCCATTTCTTCTACGATATCACTGTATTGGAAGTCAAAGTTGATGGGTCTCTCGGCGAAGCTGGGAGAGAATAAGCTGTAGGACGTTCTGGCCGATGGGGCTGCTGGTACGAGTTGCTTGATGGTTGCGGATTCGTGCTAGAAAACGGCATTGACGAAGTTTCTCCTCGTGCCAATATGGTGCGGATATGCTGAAGAATATTATCTCCAGTTTCCTCTGCGNCGGCATTGACGAAGTTTCTCCTCGTGCCAATATGGTGCGGATATGCTGAAGAATATTATCTCCAGTTTCCTCTGCGTTGCTGTTGCTGTTGTTTTCTTCTTCACTTGACAACATGGCTTTCGTAAATTTAACAGGTGTTTTGAAACCCTGCAAGTTACCAAATGGTAACGTGGCTTTCCTCTTGAAATAGCTAAAAAGGAACGACAGCGAGAAAATCACTGCTTTCCAGAGGGGGCTCGGGGTGCGTCTTATGAAAAGTTTTTAAGGGGAAAAATAGTCCTTTCACGCGATTAAATTTGACCGCTGATTGGTCGAAACGAAGGTTTCCGAAAACGCATGAGCAATTAGCCAATCAGAGAGATTCACGTGACGTGGTTAGCCAATGAAAATCAGGGATGGGGATGGAGGACTGCCTACTTATTGGTCGAAATTAAGGTGACTTATTGTTTGAGTGGGTGACCGGTGTAGGGCAATTCGTCTATGAGGAACAGGGGTAGAGTTCGAGCGAACGCCTCTAATTGGTCGAACGAAGGTTTCCAAAAACACCGGAGTAATTAGCCAATGAAAAACATTGGCGGAGCAATTAAATTTATTGTAATGAGGAGGAAAATTATCCAATGAGAATCAGGGGTGGGGGAATTTGTCAATTAAATATATTGGAAAAGGGTGTGGACGGCGTCAGTCGTCTGCTGGGCGCGGTGCTGGGGAGAGCAAATGAAATGTAAAACAAATTACAAACGAAACACCAAGATGGCGGTATAACGAAGGTGAGAGACAANTGGGGAGAGCAAATGAAATGTAAAACAAATTACAAACGAAACACCAAGATGGCGGTATAACGAAGGTGAGAGACAAACTCTAGTAATGTATAAACAATTGAATGACGAAAAAACCAAGATGGAGACGGTGGTTGTGACACCTACCAAGATGGTTGACTGTACCTACCAAGATGGTGGAATGAGTATGTTTGAGAGGGTGTGTAGGGGACCTCCGGAAATTAAAATAAAAAATTTGTTGTTTTAATTAATTTGAAATATCTTTTAATAAATTTGTTAAAATATTTTTTATATTTTTAGATTTTTTGGATTTTTGGGGTTAAAGTTTAAAGGTCAAATGTTAATATCACATGGATCCAAGATGGCGGCCGGCGTTTAGCTCCTACGCCAGAAAAAGGCCGCCGGTCGGCGCCTAGTTTCTACGCCAGAGGCCGATGCCCCAGACTCATCATAATAATTCTAGTCATGCCCTGCAGGACTAGGAACTAGTAACCAGTGACACACACGTATTATATGTATAATGAGACAGACTATATAACGTACTATCATTTGTTCACTATCCAGTGTACAAACGACAGCACCTGGGGTGTCTGCATTTCTGTCAATTTAATACTAGCTATCAAATGAACTCGCAATATTCCCGTGCCGAATGATGTCATGCATATCACACGAACTGAGGTTTCTATCTTCCGGAAGAGCGTTGCTTTACAACCCTGCGACTGATACACAAAGCAGTTCCAGCTTCTCATTTACCATACTTAGTCCCACCGCACACCGCTTATTAAAGCTCGGCTTCGCCCCTTTTACAGAAATTCTTCGTTTTCGCGTCATAATTTTGGATTCATATTAATTACTGACAATGTACGATTACAAAAAATTTACATGTTACGAGTTACCTAATATTTTTGAGCGTAATTTAATTTGTGTATTACCTGCATGTTGTAAAAATTCAGGAACATGTTTATAATTTTTATTAACAAGTTCCCGACTTTATGCAAGCAGAAAATAACTAACAATGAAAATTAAAAACAAAAGTATTAAACGACTAGTAAATTATATATGTTCTATAATCAAACATTTCCAATAACACCTCTGCAACATAAATTTTGACACGAAAACAAATAATTTGAAATGAATAGGTGAAGCCGAACCTTAACAATAACGGCGGACACAGACAGCTCCAGTCTACAAGCACGTTGTGCCGCTAGGCGAGCCTCGCTACTGATGCTGTAGAGTAAAAACTCCTCATTGCCGTCGTTTAAATTCCTCTACTTCATTTTAATGCAGTATGCATCACATTGTTACTATTGGCCTAGGGGTGTACTAGTTTGTGACGGAGGAAGGCCACAATAAATTAAAACAAATATAATTAATTTCATAATTAATGTACAATGGAANCCGCTAGGCGAGCCTCGCTACTGATGCTGTAGAGTAAAAACTCCTCATTGCCGTCGTTTAAATTCCTCTACTTCATTTTAATGCAGTATGCATCACATTGTTACTATTGGCCTAGGGGTATACTAGTTTGTGACGGAGGAAGGCCACAATAAATTAAAACAAATATAATTAATTTCATAATTAATGTACAATGGAATAAAATAATTACAGTTATGATTTACTATCACGACTTAACAGTTTTATAATTAAGCGTAATTGTTATACAAATCTCAATCATAAGTAAAGTACCAGTCACTGTCTTTGTGCAACCCACAGTCACTTAATATTCACTAATTAATTATAAACAAATTATGAAACTGTTCATTGCCATACACTTACGTCACCTGAATGTCCGGCACTCACGAAACTATTCCCACTTTCTCACAGTCCCAGTCTCTCATTTCCCGACAGTCGCATACTGCGCTGTCGCCCGTCGGCACCACATAGGCACGCCGCGGATTTTATAGCTGAGATGACCTGGCCCAGAAGGTTCTTCGCGCCTCAAGTAGTGCCGATCTTGTTGATTACCTGATAATTCGCGCAATATCACCCAAATTGTTGACTCTTCCAGCGGACGGGAGTGACGCCAGCCCCGGAGACGTTATCACGGCCCGCATGGTGCCATCCCCTCCCCACCAAACGGTTCCGAGGATGTCATCCTAGGGGGTACCGTCGCTATGTCCTGTCCGTTGTCGGAGGGGGTGGGGGAAGGCACGGAGGCAAAACGGTCGCGCGTAACAATATGTAACCACGACGTGTGCAGATTATCATACAAACATTTGCATGTTTTTTATTGCTTTCGAACTTTGCACACTCTTATACCTGGTGACGAATCAGGGAACGGTTTACGTACTCTGGTACGAAGAAATCACATATGAAGAAAACTTACGCGTGCATGGTTCACCAGGGCTCCAAATTTCAGATTGCAGGATGATATGTTAGCGTGCTCGGCTGCTAGGTCGCCTTAGAAACATGTTTCATTGCAGCGAATACAGTTTTGCTAACCGCTGCCAACATAAATAGTTTTATAATTTCTAGAAACAGGCAGCGTTGCAGAATAATGTTATTTATACCTCTGTTTGAATACGTATTTTCACCCACACATGTCCTGAGCATCAACGAGAGGAACATATTTACGGACTAACAAAAATTCCTAGAAAATCTTCTTCTTTGCTTCGCTTATAAAATTTTCATATATCAATATTGGCTTCCAAACCCTTTTAGACGTAAACTGAGGGTTTGGTATTTATTTTGTATCTCATCATTTCTTCATAAATATAAGTAAGGATTTTGAACTACTGTATCCGCATTCTTTTCAAGCTCCATATGCGTTAAGAACGTAAATTAAATTTACATTGAAGCTAAGGAAATCAGTTAGTGTTAGACATTCGCTTCTAAGAATTCAGCAGTACTTTCACTGAGTATCACGCTTATAAGCCATGTTAATCTTTACGTAATTCTTCGCAGTTTTTTTTTCTTAATTTCACCCCCAAAAAGATGCAGCTGGCCCATCAGTTGCTGTTTAGGACACAACCTAACTGTATACAAATATTTATTACAAATAATCAAATAGTCAATGAAGTTGTTACTAAGTTACTGAATCTTAATATACAGCACGAAATTTACATTAAGAATTGGTTACAGTTACAATATTTTATGCTTGTTTGTTTTTACGCTGTGTGCAATCAAAATTCAAAGTAAACCAGTGCCAATCTAGGCGCATGAAAATTCAACATTTTTGAACCAAGAGAAATAATTACTTGAAATGGTAGTGCAGATTCGTTATAAAATATTTATTATGGCTAGTCCTTGAGGATTAACTGCATGTGATATTTTCCTTTGAAATAAACTAGCAGCACCGAGACGTACTTAATGAATAATAGATTCTCCCTTTTACAACCAAGCCAAAATATATGCGATGGTTGCAAAGTCCTGTAGAAGTTGTAATTGCCCCCAAAACGAATATCTAGCCTATTAATTTACCTATGTATGATTCTTTGATTCACTGAAAATTGAAGACATGTAAGAATTTAGTGACAGCATAACTAAGTTGCCATCCATAAAGATATTTTTAGTACTGGAAAAAATTCATATTGTAGGAAATAAAATTAATTACACAATATTCTAGTTAATTATACGGCGCAAATTTGCGATATTTCTTACAAACTAATTATACAGCAAAATGACACAGGTAATAATCGTGATATCAGTAAACACCGGTAAAATATACTACAAATATTTCTGAAAGACCCGTAGTTGATTTCCCCTTGAGCTGTAGTAAGGTGACGTAGGCCCCTTACAGTCTCCATATGAAACAAAATGTTTACTAGACCCCGGATAACGTAACTATTTATCCAAAGAAAAACTCAATGTAGTTGTTACCTTCGTTATTAATAATATCAATTGACGATTATTTTTTAGTTGTTTGGGAAGCAATCTGTAATATTAAAATAGTCTATTTATCATTTTAAATTATTATTACTTTATATTTATTTTTTTTAAACACGTGAAAAGCTTCACAATAGTGTTAAAAAAGCTTATTACCAGAAATTACAGAATCTACATATTCCTTTTAAACAATCTATTTAATAGAGAAGCATTATTATCAAGGTAGCAAATCACATTTAATTGTGCTGCTTACTTCAGAAAATAACAACACACAAACATTTAGTTATAAAACTTTATGTGCAAATTTTTAAACCTACCATAATCAATTTTTTTGAACTAAAATAAAAGTTGTGCGCATTACAGATAAGGTTATTAACTTAATGAATGTTGTTTCGTAAATTAGCTGTTTTTAGTAAATTTTTCTGACAAATTTTTATAATCGACTTAAAAGTTTTTATTTTTTAAACAATTATTAGGTGGTAAAATAGAAAATAGTATATTCCATACGAATTTTACTTCGTTGCCTTTCAACTTGAAGACGCAAAGCTTACCTTTTAAGCGAATTGTGAGCTGTTCGTTGTTATTTAGTGCATACACCCAGGTGATTTGCAAGCCATTTGTATTGATGGACACTTTACAGTTTTATATTTACAAAGCATATGTGTGTATGAATTGTTGTATCGGAATGGCACTTAGCATCGTAGCCATACGTAGTTGTAGTGTAGTCAGTTTATTGATTACAAGTTATAGAAAGGAACGTACATAAAAAGTCATACATTTATATGTACACAAATAAAGACACACGTAACTATGATGACAAAAGCTTATATTTCCAAGAGCTACCCTCTAATAAACAGTTGTGAAAATTGTATTTAAATAAAATCATACATGGGAATTAGGGTAAAATTTTCATTCTTGCTGTGTGAAATCAGATATATGGGTGATTGTCGGTGGACAATCCCTCTGCAATAATGAAACATAATTTCCCAAGAGTCAGTGGAATTTGTATCACTCCTTTGCAGTAACCACGTTGCTGGCATAAATTGTGTTTTAAAGTTGATCTGCGTTAAAGTCTTGCTTGAATTTTATTATTTGCAAAAAGAAAACCTACGCGTACAATTTTTGTATCTTTGTAGAACACAGCATGGTATATCCCTCGAAATTGGTAAATTTCTATCATCGAAAATACGACCAATTTTCTCCGGGTATTATTTTTCCCCCGCGCTGTCAGTTCCGTTATCGGCACGATCGATTGGTCTACTGCTCGCCGGGGGAGTCCGCACGGCGTAAATGGACCATGAACTGCCTCGATGTATCGAGCTGACGCAGGGTTGTATCGCAGGCGAGGCCGTAGCCAGGAGTAAGGAATTGATTACTCCACGGGCCGCGCATCGGTCGATCCGCTCGCGATATTTCTGCCCCAGTGGGCTGCCTCTGGGCGCGAGCTGGCAAAAATAAAAACCCCGATAAAAAGCTTCATGAGCATTGTTTTTTCAGACGGATATCTCTGGACAGGATCCAAAGACGGAATTACTTACTGCTGCTCCCCTAGATAAACAAGAACAGGGTGAATTATCCGTATCAGGCAAGCTGGGGGATACTGCTGGACTATATATTTCATTAGGACGGGGATAAAAAAACCTGGAGATTTGCAGCAATAAAGGTTTCGGAAGTTTTCTAAGGGTAGTTACGAAATGTTTTCAGAAATTGCTGCCTGATAATTTATTTGTACAAAAGGCCTGCCCTCCCCTCCACGCAAAATTTACTTGTATGTTCAATGTGGAAACGACTGACAAGTAGAGACTAGCATTTTGAATTACCCCTGTTAGTTTTAATTTATTTTTTTCAGCCTTAATAGTCCTTGATAAATGCCTGAGATGCTATATACGAACACTTCTGCATTTACATTTAAATTAAAAATGTCTTAACATAAGGAATGTGAGGTGAATATGAACACCGGACTTCAGGTGAGTGAATATTTCTGGTTAGAAAGAAAATACTAACCGAAAAAAGCTTGCCATAGGAGCATTAGCTATTTTATGGCACATCATTTTTATTCCGAGGCATAACAAATTCCCTGTACCTAGCACAATGTTCTCACAACTGTGATCTTAGTAGGCTCTAACGTACTATACATTCCTATAACTAAAGTGAAGATTTAAGTTTGGTTGATTGGCGGCACAAGGAAAGTTCGAGGGAAACAACTTTTATATTCTCTTTCGCAAATTTCTTGTTTCTACTTAAAATTGCGGAAACTAGCATTCGGGTATATACTACTCAAAATAAAAAAGTTTTCATGACATTGTAAAGATACATTTGATCTATTCTGCATCACTCTGCACAAACTAAATATATGCAACTTTCCAAACTTTCCGAAAACTCAAAACAATACAGCATTTGTAAAGGAACAATTATTGTGCCTCGCATCGATAAACTAACGTAATGTTGTGTAAAACAGAAATGGTTCGTGAACACACTGAAAACAGAATGTGATAATTGTGCATTCCTGTTGACTGTCAATAAGGTGTGTTGTCACCTCTTGCCTGCATCACTGCAGGACAGCATGTTGGCATATTCCTAACCAGTCTTCGGATACGCGTTTGTGGAATATGTCGCCATTCCTCTCGTAGGGGATCCTCTAGCTGGGCAAGTGCCTGGGGTGTACAGGACGTGCTACAACTTGCCTTTTTAAGATCATGCGATAGTTGCTCTATCGGGATCAGATCGGGGCTACATGAGGGCCGGTCCAGGGTAGTGATGTTATGGCGTCAAAGAAACGCTTGCACAGGCGCAGCAACCTGAGGACGAGCGTCATTATGCATAAGAATACATTCTTCGCCCCGATCAACTGCCAAAAGTCGTACATGTGGATCAAGGACTTCATTGATGTACTCTGCTCACCTGTTAGACCCCCGGTGTTTCTCCTGCGAACAGTAACGAACTGTCCATCGGTACCAAATAAAGGAAACCTTGGTTTCATCACTGAACATCACTTACCGCCAGTGTCTTAGTTGTCAATGCCTATGTGTTGCACATCACAGTGCAGTCGTATCTGTTTGCGACATCTTGTTAAATGAGGCACTTTTCTCGGTCACCTGCGTCTTAATTGCCCTTCGTGAAGTCGGTTACGAATGGTTTGTTCACTTCCTCGTTGACCTGTAGCTCGGTGGAAGTCTTTTTGCACTTCACGTGCTAATCTTCGTCGATTACGCGCTATAAGGAAGGGAAGATAGTTGTAGTTTTACGTGGGCGACCAGAACCAGGCTTTCTCGCAACAGTATGCCTTTCATTGTACCGTTTCCATAATTTGGAAACGGCATTTTGGTTTATGCCCAGCGTTCTTGCAACATATCGTTGCGAGTGATGTTCTTGCACTAACGTGACTCCGCGACTGGCCTCCTCCACTGTCAATTGTCTTTTTGCCCTGTTCAACGCTCGGTCACCCCCTGCCATACCTCTGCCACTCTACTGCAGATCCATGTCTGATATACTTCACTTTGTTTTGTAGACTGTCGGTTGAAGTGCCATCTACCTGTTATATTCCATACTGTATAAGAAGGCCGTTTTCTGACAGGTCTGCAAAAGTAGCGCCACTGTTTACGTCTGACTACATGTGACTATGTATCCTTCCGCCATCAGCTGGTCCGTCAAGTCGGGGCTGTATTTTTATTAACACGCTGTCAGCTAATCCACTTGCCATTGTACTGTTATGCTAAACAAATTTTAATATACTTTAAGACTGACATGTCTAAAAAAAATAAGTAGGTTATACAAGTAAAAATATAAAATGTTGCAAATAATTAAATATTTGCTAACTCTTTTTTAATTTGTCCGAGATAGTGAATTTGGGTTAACATTTGCGAGACGGTCTGTTGTATCTATTATCACACTTTGGGCGTTGTAGCTAATATATTCGAGTTGGAAATATGTGACGTGGAATAACATTAGAATTGCTTAAAAACTATTCACGCGTCTCACTTTCTACAAACAAGGAGATGGGTTTCATGAGAACAATATGGCGTATAATTTACGTAGACGAACGATTACCGGCCGAATATAAATGACTTTTACTCCAAATCATTTTACATGAAATATATGTTACTTTAAAAATTATGCAGAGCTCGTGGAAAAATATAACTATTGGCATTTGTTTGTAAATTCGTTATATATCGCGCAAAAAAGAGGTTCATTTCTGGCTGGTAATACCTCGCATAATATCCGAGAGATCGCGCGCACAGCGCGTCACGGCGAAGTTTGAGCCGCTGTTTTTGGATAACAGATAGCGTATTATTTTAAGTTGATTGTTCTTAGATTACGGGCTGGAAATATATTTCAAATTCGTGTCGTTTCGTCAAATTAATAGAAAAATAATTCAACAATATTATGCAATATTTCTATATGCTTTTCGAATTAATATCAAGGACGTGTTGAAAGCGAGGTTGGAGAGGGATGATACGACGTGAAAAAACTTTCTGAAGTTAGCACAACTTCAGAAAACTTTTCCGCGTCGTATCGTTCTATTGTACATTTCATTTTGAACACCTATACATAACTACATTATCACGAAGTTTAGTTTTTAACACTAACAACCATTGTTTTGTGTCCTTGTAAAATAAAATGCATTAATAAATGTAAGAACTCTTTCTTACCCGCGTATTTTCTGCTTTTGTGATGTGCATTGGCAGTGCACTCAGAATAGCCAACGTAATTTTAACTTTTGTTCGTTCGTGCATCAGCTTATACAGGATTTTGTAAATGGCACTTTGTTTGTTTCGTAAACGTTCAGTTGCCACTCACTGACTGTCAAAAAGTGGCGTTCTTATACCGTATGGACCATAACGCAGGAACGTTGTAAGGGTGAATTTCCTGTAGTGGTACTCCATAAGCAGCGGGTTTGTCAATACATTGATAATACGTACAATACTCATACTTTCGCAAACAGCACAGGTGTTCATACTAGTGACTTTTTTATTTTGAGGAGTTCATCATTTATTAATGTGCAACGGATAAAGCCTCTTTAGTGCTCAACGAAAAACCAAAAACGTGTTAAAACCTGTAAAAATCTGAAAAAAAGAAAGAGGCATTAAAAAAATTAACAAAAAAAATTATTATTGCCAATAGCAATATGACGACACCCAAATTTTCTTCATACTAAAAAAAGTTAATTTTAATATCACGGTTTTAGAATGTTCGGCTTATAGGAAACAGTGTATTAATTTGTGCTTAGTATGTTTCCGAAATCGATTTAAAGGTATTTCTTTGCACAATTAAGTGACGTTTTTGGATTATCATAATTTTTCAGAAACTAAAATATGCAAGATTTTTCTTAGACAATAAGTTGAGTGACAATAAGTAATTAAAGTGTTCAATGATTATAACTACATATACGTGAAGCATGACGAATTGTCGTACTGGAATAATAAAACTATTATTGACGTAGTTTATTTATTTTTTCTTCTCTACAAATTCCCAGTAACAGCAGAAAATTGCATGTCATCTTAAAAACCAAACTGCGGCAGATGTTGCATTGTTATGGACTGTGAAACAAACAGTTTTCTTGGTGAATTAATTGTAATCGAAATATGGACACCAAATTAAACTCATGTTTTATTTGTCTGTTACACCAACAACAACACCGATAAACCACATTTCGCATGCGTTTGATAACTATGTTACTGTATCACAAGTGCGTGCGTCACCTGTATAGGAACACTCCTCTGTACATCCCAGCGGATGGTGCAACCTACCCCACCTCAACTACAGTCAAATACATACACCTATGAACACCCCCTTTTGTCTCAAATAGTTTTCGTCGGGTTTACAAAATTTTCACGTCACTGAACTCGCTGCTTAATAACATGTTATGCTATTGGGAGAAATTAGCATATTCCCATTTAAAAAGCTAAAATTGATGTCGATATCTCAGTACTTAATTACATTTTGGAATATACATACACGGTGTTATATGAGGCCCGTAGTGCCTTTTATGAATTCGCAATAATAATTTCGATACTTTCATCGGTTCGGAAGATATTTGTGGTGAACATCATAGCCAAATAATCCTGTGTAAACGAAGATTTTCCACAATTAATACTCGCTTTGACGCTCGGCCGTCTTATTTTTATCGACGTGTTACTGCCTACGCAAAAGTTACGTTTGCCCGCCTGCAAAATAATCAACATTGAGACAAAGGNATTTGTCTGTTACACCAACAACAACACCGATAAACCACATTTCGCATGCGTTTGATAACTATGTTACTGTATCACAAGTGCGTGCGTCACCTGTATAGGAACACTCCTCTGTACATCCCAGCGGATGGTGCAACCTACCCCACCTCAACTACAGTCAAATACATACACCTATGAACACCCCCTTTTGTCTCAAATAGTTTTCGTCGGGTTTACAAAATTTTCACGTCACTGAACTCGCTGCTTAATAACATGTTATGCTATTGGGAGAAATTAGCATATTCCCATTTAAAAAGCTAAAATTGATGTCGATATCTCAGTACTTAATTACATTTTGGAATATACATACACGGTGTTATATGAGGCCCGTAGTGCCTTTTATGAATTCGCAATAATAATTTCGATACTTTCATCGGTTCGGAAGATATTTGTGGTGAACATCATAGCCAAATAATCCTGTGTAAACGAAGATTTTCCACAATTAATACTCGCTTTGACGCTCGGCCGTCTTATTTTTATCGACGTGTTACTGCCTACGCAAAAGTTACGTTTGCCCGCCTGCAAAATAATCAACATTGAGACAAAGGCCGATATTCCAGAAAGTTCAGTTTAGNTCCGGTATTCCAGAACGTTCAGTTGGGCATTACATATGTGCTACCATCTCGGGCGATTGAAAAGCCATGATTAATAATCCTTAATTCGCGGAACGTATTTCTGAACGTGTTTTATCTATGTCCTGAGATGGTATCAGATGTGCCGCGGTTTGTTATTCGCCTCCTCGTGCGAGGCTATAAGCAAATGAAAGCGACAAGGTGTTTATTTATAATAGCTTTTGCAAAAATAAATACTTACACGCTTAATTTATTAGGTTATCTGTAGCGCTGGTAGTTATTACAGACTTAAAATAACTGTACATAAAGTAATAAAAACTAATAACTACCATCATTGTCTGACGTAATAAATTAATTTCGTCCATTATTGCGTGATAACTTATTATACATAATATAGTATGATTCGTGTTTGTAATGTGGAAATTATAAACGTAAATATTAAATGGTGCGCATGCATTTTAACAGCAAAATTGCAACTTTGTATTTATATTTTCACACTAATAAATAAATCTACGATATTTTGCGGCCCTGCAAATCAGAGCTGTGTTGTAATTAATTGAATTGTTGAAACATAAGTCAAGGGATATAATAGCACGTTGATCAAGTTCATAACCCCAATGTGAAAATACTGAACAATAAAACAGTCTTTCGTTTGTGCTCTATGTAGCATGGGAACTGAATACATAACCATATTTTAGGACTGGTAATATAAATTTGTTACCTGCCCTTGTGTTTCACGAAAACTTCTGTACTGAATTATGTGCAGTACTAAATATTCCCAGAAATGCATATTTCAAACAATTTGTACTCCATACGACAGTTTTATTGTAGTACTAGCTGTGCCCACGGCTCCACTCACGTGGCCTACATAATTATTGTTTCGGTTTTTTTATTAAGTAAAGTGGAATTTTACGTAGTGCTAATCTTTTATACTCTATACATATTATAATACTCAACGTCTCGGTGAATTGAATGGTAAAAACACTTATTAGTGTTTATCTGTTATAGATAGATATATGCTACCGCGGAGTTTTTTTAAAGGTCTTTTTATTCTGCACAATTCTTTACTACATAATATTGTTCCATCTTTAACTGTTTAGACAGCCTATTGCAAGAGAGCGCGCTGGCGGGAAACTTTTTTCCGACTTGATTCTCTATTGTCGTTTGTAATTTTTTTGAGATATTTTCTCGCTATAAAAAGTAGCCAATATCACCTTTCAGCCCTCCAACTATTTCTGTGCAAGAAATTACGTCGATCCGTTGCTCCGTTGCGACGTGAGAGAAAAAACAAACAAACAAACACACTTTCGCATTTATAATATTAGTTAGGATTGTTTCATGAAGTTTACTTGCTGGAATTCAGCATTTTTGCTAATTGTTTTGCCGTGGCAAATGTTTAAATCACATATACGTCAAGGCAAATTAATTCATTGTGTTTCAAACCTGCAGGAAATATTTCCAAATTTGTGATATACGGATACATATATACATCACCTTCAAAAAATTATTACAGCCGAAATGAACCGATATGAACGGTTAAAAGATGTTAACGTTGTTACTGCAGTTTTCACTGTCACGTATGAAACCAAAGGCTACTCCGTAGGTCAACGCCATTTCGTATGCACGCATATCACTTTAGCAATCTACACGACACACGCTGAACAAAAGTCGTGTCGGAAATCATTGTTTGGTAATTTAGGATTTTAGAAATTTAAGGTATTGTTAATTGAACTACACTGAGCAGCTCACTTAGTGTTCAGTTATAGACCTACAGTACTATATATTTCGATATTTCTTTCTTTCTTAAGCAACGAAAAAAAATCACAAGTACTTTCTCTATAATAATTATAAAATATTTTTACCTACTCGCTCCCGTAAGCAAAACCTCCATTTAAAATACAATTTTATGAGGCTTTGATTTTTTCTCTACAATAACAGTTTCATATATAATTTCCATTACAGAGAACATTAGTAAAATCAACTATTTTACGCACTTGTGATTCATCGTTACATTTTCCTTCTTAGTAATTGGTTTGTATTTGTTTAATTTGCTTTATAAACGAATTGAAATATAACGTAAACAATAGCAGACGCTTTTGCGAAGGTATTTGGGGATTTAGCGTGCTTCTCTATCTCAGTAAATTTCGACCCTAAATTCCCAAATATTTAGAGCCTTTAGTCGGTTCACGACTGGAAGAAACTTTTGAAAATCAACTATGAAAAAACACCCTAGCCGTTAGCGACATGCATATAACATTACAAACAGTGGCGAGCGCTGATACAGTTGTGCCGTTAGGTTGCCAGCACAAAGAGAGGAAATAGTTCCAAAGTTTTAACGTAATTGTTTAACGTAATTGTTTATTTATCGCTTACAAATGGGTGTCGAAATGACTTGTATCTTATTATACAAATTATTAATGACATGATGCTAACGTATTTAGATTTCAACGTTTATTGCATAGTCACATGATCACGCTCGAAGTGAAAGTAACGCGGCCATTTGTTTACTAACCTTCGTCCCTTGTGTTGTTGGCGGGGTGTGGTTGACACACGTGCCAGAGGATTTGCGCGATTATCTTGTTTAACCTTTAATAAAATATTTATTTTTCTTGTTTTACTAATATCCGCTCTTTATTATTTGGTTTTCAATAACGTATGATTTTAATTTGTGCTCACTTTCTCGTTATACTGATTCCTTTTGTTTTTATGTGTTTCGTACAAGTGCCTTTCCTTTGCCACTCTATTCTAACGTTCTAGTATTTGCATATAAGAATTGTTTTCACATTGTCGAAGACGTAGAATCCTTCACTCGCAAACTCTGCCGTCCTGTCGAAAACAGTCACAACTATTTTTAAATAACGTTTTACAATTGCGCGAAACATACGACTCAGTCTACCACCACGCCATTTTAACGTCTGTAGCAATTCCGATCAATACTGATGATCTTGCCTCCGATGTACGGGAATTTATCGAAAGTCACTAACAATCGATTGTAAATAGACAACTACTATCGATTCATCAAAATACTCGCATTTTGGGTTTATAGAATGAAATGTTTTTTCGCTGGCATCGCATATTCTTTTGTGTGAAATTCTCAAGATAAAAAACTTTACGCTTGTGGAATAGCCATTAATAATATATACATGACTTTTATAATGGGTACATGAATGTACGAACACATTTTACACACACACAGTGGAATGTAAAAATTGCATGTAAACATCGCCATGTGACTGCCACATGGCAGTCACATGGCGATGTTTGTTTACCTTTGGCGGAAGGATACGAAATGGGCTTGAAAGTAGATCTTTAGCAGGGCTTCAAGAAAGTCTCTTCAAGTCGTGAACCGAATATAGACTTGGTCACGTGGTCGATTTAGTAACCTTAATAATGGTCTCGTAGCGGTTTCGGGCACGGCTTAGGTCTCTACTGAAACGTGAAAACATTAGAAACACAACTTTGTAACCCATGCAAATAGTTTAAAACACAACGTATACTATATTTATAACGTAATTTTGAGTTTCACATGGGATAGAAGGTACTCCTAACAGTTAGCGTCAACTATTAACAAGCCATGTCGTCAGTCGTGCCAACGTAACATCCTAACTCGTCCCGCCACTGAGGAGATATGGTTTTACCGTTGTTGCAGATGGGCTCACAACAATTTTGCACACGCGTTATATTATTTTCTTTTGCATTGTAAGGTTTTGAAATAAAACGAGAGAAATGCGAAACGCCTTTCGAACGTGACTAGTGGGTATTGTTGAATAAATTCTGAGAGATGTAATTATTACCAATAAAAAAGCCCTATTGTCAAATAGTCGCAATTATATCGTACTATTAATAATCCAGCGTTAAACATTGCAAAACTTAGCGCAGTTGTTAAAATAGCGAAAATGTAATGTCTCTCAGGTAAGTTTTATGCTGGCAAAGGAGCGAATATGTTAGTATGTTATTGGCTTTTAAAATAAATGTAGATCGAAAAATTATGGGAATCTAGACAAACTTTTATGCTTATGGTTGACGAATAATATCTCCTCTTTAAGGCATAATTGTATGCTCGGTAGGAACGGGAATATGGAATGTGGTAAGTTAGGGTGTTTATGCGGCTATACATACATATATATATATATATANTATATATATATATATATATAGTGTATTTTTGTGTCATAAAACACTTTCAATATATATTTCCTAACGTTGCTGAGAGTATATTTTACGTATCTCAATCATTGTTGTTCTATAGGACTCAAGAGGCATACAGTGTGATATTTTATGTAAATGCCCTACAACGTGAGAAAATTTTAACCATGACAAATAACCGTTATTATTATGTTCCAACTAGCCTTCGGGCTGTCAAACTTATATCATCTATTTACTAGCTTATCAATCATGTATTTATGGTTCTAAGAATATTTTCATTTGATTGAAGCAGTAGGCTTTTCCAGTTTGAGGATGTTCTTGAATTCTAAATAGATCGGAAAAGAAACTATGCGCTAAGATAACTTGGGGTGTCAAGTATCTACATTCTTGACTACTAAAAAAAAAAAAAAAATGTGCATCACTCATTTACTCATTTCCAGGATATAATCGTTGTCCACATCGTCGATTATATCTCATTCCCGATTAGGTTTGGATAAAGTTATCCCGAAATCGGTGCCTCGTAGTGCTAGTGAGAGGACTTTGGACTATATTATTCTGCCAGCCAAGCCATCGAGGTGATGGCCACTTTTTAAGTAAAGAAAATAAAATGTTTTCTTCTTAAAAAAACCAATCACCAATAAAATAATTATCTAATACTTTTTAAAATTTATGTTTTTGTTTTTTTTTTCTTAATAGCAAATAATCTTTGTACTTGGATTCATTTAGAATAACAGATTTGTGTTGATTCGAGAGATCGCATTTTGGAAATTTATTTATTTAACTGCAACAGCAGCACTTCAGTGAATAAGAAAGTATCTTTATACTGCAAAAAGTAAAAGCTAAAATGCTCGTAAAGTTAGGCCAGCCACCATCTCTGGGAACTATACCCATTTTGTGGATACATTCTTTTCCTACATACTTTTCATTCAGACTGCGTTAGAAGGCGTTACTTAGATAAAAGTAAATTATCGGACAAGGCTTACTTAGTTATGTTTAACCTAATAAACTCAATTTCGTAATATTTAACTGTATTCAAAGAAATAACTTGATTGAATAAAATAATTTTTGTAATGGCTCATAAAAAATATTTGCCAAACTTTTGACAAGCTTTCGTTTATAAAAGTACGAAACATTTTTATTGTATATGCTCATTGAAGATTTTCACTTTAATACCATAGCTATAAAAATAATTTCTCCCATAAACTAATACATGTTTTACTCATTTTCATCAAAACATATAGAGTGAGCAACTGTGCTCAATTCTGTCGATTAAACCGTACAATTACAAGCTATTTTTGTACCGTTCCATGTTTAAAACGAATAAGCAAAGGCAACATGGGGTTTAAGTGTGCTGAATCCACGTCGAAAAGACCACGTAAGAAAAAGAAGTTATATCAGGTTTGTCGTTTTAATTATGAAAACCTGTTACATTACGTAATATTTAAATTGGAATGTTTTACGCTAACTGTACTCACCAACACCTTGGATGTAACTATACTGTGTACCATATAAGAAGGCCACTTTCTTCACAGTTGACAATCGCCGCGCCTTTTCGTTTATGTATCCATTCGCCATCAACTGGCGTGTCAAGAATAGGCTTTGATGTGGCGAGTCAGCGCGTCCAGGAGGTGCTGCTCCGTGCGGCAATTGGTGAACTGCTTGGGTGGCGCTGCATTCGTAAACGGAGCTTGGTGGACGTGTGTAGGGTCGTTCGTAAACGCGGTACACGAAATATATGTTACTTTAAAAATTATACAGAGCTCGCGGGAAAATAAAATTATTTGTATATGCGCGTGAATACGTTATTTTAAACAACAAAACTATAATATGGTTCTGGGTGTAGTTCGGGATATAGATGACAGATGGTGTGGAAGGGCATCTTGCAATAGATGGGGCGCTTTTACCTCACAAGATAGCAGCACCTGGTTTGAGAGTCTGGAAACTAGATTTTTTCGTCACATTTGGATACGTATCGTTTTATTGTGCATCTCATTTTGAACACCTATACATTACTATTTTATCACGAAGTTTCGTTTCTATAACTAAAAACTGTTGTTTTATGACCACGTAAAATAAAATGTATTATTTAATCTACGAACTCTTTCTTAACCGCGTATTTTCTGCTTGTGTGATGTGCTTCGGCACTGCTCTCAGAATAGCCAACGTAATATTAACTTTTGTTCGTTCGTGCGTCAGCTGATACAGGATTTTGTAAATGACACGTTGGTTGTTTTGAATATGTTAAGTTGCTACTCACTGACTGTCAGAATGTGGCCTTCTTATATGAAATGAACTATAACAGAGTGCTCTAACTTCATCTGACACTATGTAGCACTCTAAAACAAACGGCTTTACGAACTTTTTACTGTAGTCACTGTATTGTACAACATGCTTCCAAGTGCAGGTGAAATTTTCCCAGAAAAATATTATTACGAATGGGGGGAAAAATAAGTCTTATCTTTTCGTTTGCATGTTTATATTTGCATTGGTCCCAAGGCTTGTAATTAAAACTCGTATCCTATTACACACGGCATTAAATTTTTCTACTGGAATGGAAAAAAAAACATTCTTATTAGCAAGGAACAGAGAGGAAAGAATTAATGTGGGAGAAAATTGAACGCATTAACTTTCACATATTGATGTTNCTACTGGAATGGAAAAAAAAACATTCTTATTAGCAAGGAACAGAGAGGAAAGAATTAATGTGGGAGAAAATTGAACGCATTAACTTTCACATATTGATGTTGTGGACTTTCAAGTGGTGAATACGAGTGCGCTACTCAAACCACCAGACGCAATGTAAATGTGAATTAGTGCCCACTCATGCTTATTCGTGATGGAACGTCGGATGTGTCCAAGTCGTCTAATTAAAGATTTACTTTTAATAAAGAGCATGAGACTTATAACGTGGAATGGGAGAAAGGTGGTAGTAAATTTCAAAGCACAATTAATTATAACCGTTCAGTAGTATCAGAATTTTCTTCTACGATTTCAAAAATCGTGTTGGTGTGTTATGCCAATATGAAATATTTTTATACGACGAGAAGGGCATTAACAAACTAAATATTCAGCATTGGGGAAAGGCTCACATCTCACAAAATTCTAACATTCTATGTATGACTTATATTAGACAAGGAAGCACATTTAAAACGCAACAGTAAATAACATAACTAATTAAGTAGTTATAAAAAATTATTTACGCATTTTGGTGTAAATAGTATTTATGGCAAAAATACTAAAGATTTATTATTAACAAAAATATTTAGCAGTGTTTGTTAAACATTTTCAAAATGGTATTGCTCCAGACTTAAATAAAGTTAGTTTTAAAATTATATAAAATTTTCAAATGATTGCATGTAATTTGACGTTTAAGATAACACAGTACAAAATCTTGAACTCATTGACGCCAAGACCGCAGTGCAGGCGATTGTTTCTTTTTACTGTACATGTGTTACCGTCCTGCCTGTATACTTTCTGGGTGCGTGGCATCCATAACGCTTAATTTATCTCCGTATTGCGTAATGGTCCCACAGACACGCACGCCGCGACGTCGTGCAGAAATAAGTCTGGCTTGAGACTTGCGATGTACATTAACTTGTAACTATTACATTTGTTTCTGTCTTTATGTTCTGTTCGATCCAGCCTTAAACGCAGTTCTGCACTTCTTGAATATTCGTCTCGAGACACCTGCGCAGCCTTAATGAAGAGATAATTTCTCCATTTAATTTAGAACAAATTTAATGGTTTCTTAACACTATCGATGATAGCGTGATTAAATTACCAAATCGTTTGAAATTTAACAATTATCGTGATGACAAGTGTAAATACGGTCATTTGAACTTAACATTTTGATCCGGGAAAATTTCGTAAATTTATTTTGGAATACAAAGTTTGGTTTCAGGTAAATTATTTATTGAATTCACGGGAATGGCAGGTCGCAATTTCTTTTATATTCATCACTTCGTTCACCTCGTTATTGATTTATTTTCTGGCTATTTCGACTTTAAATTTCCTCTCAAAAGTTAAAAGTGAAAAACGTGAGAACCACATAACCAAATAAAAAAAATTCTTCGTGTCACTCTAATGATATGAACAAATATTAACAGCTGCATTTTAAAGTATATTTTGTACCATTTAGAGATTTTTTTCTAAAAAATTTAAAATTGAAAATGTTAACATTTTTAATAAATTTTTTATAGAAATTTTTTCCTCTCTCGTACTTATTTCAGATTATTATTCCATATCACAACGGAAAATTTCACGTTTTAAAAATAAAAAAAATTATTTTACACTGAAATTGCAAATAGGGTAAGAGATAGGAAAAACCTCGGTTTTACGAATTCTTTAACTATGACATAGTAGTTAATATTGATAATTCAAATTGTTTCATTCCACATGGCATATATTCTACGAAGCAGCTTTTTGGAATTTATATCAGTAAAGAACATTAATTTGTGTACCATGTTGGAAAATGGGGATGAATTATTGGTTACTTCCAAGGAATGACTACGGGCGTGATAACAGTACAATAAGTCAAAAGACAGTAGTGACATGTAACGCATATTGGAAGTGTTAGAAGTGGCGCTGTCTCACCTTACACCCCCCAACCTCCACCAGCTTAAACCAGTGTAGGGTCTCCCAGATGACACGTGCTATCCATTAATGCATGCCGAGGTCAAGCCGTGGTGAGGCAGCACTTCCCCCCACGGTCTCTCCCCAATCCCCCTAGAAAGCCCTGTGAANGAGGGCACATATATAGTTTAAAAGCCGTTTTTCGAGACAAGGAGGGGTCAGTCATATCGGGGCAGTCGGAAGCTGCGATACTCCGCGCCGGCAGAATCAGTTACGTCAACCAGTCAGATAGAATCGCAAGCCAAGAGAGGACAAGAGTGCAGCCATTAACCAAGGCTGGGGAGGTCGGACCCCGGCCGCGTCAGTCCCAGAGACAGTCAGTCAGTGAAACGGCAGGTGGTGCGGCGTGCGGTACCACCACACCGGGATGAGCAGGTAGTCAGGATCGGGAGCCAGAATGTGGAAGTCAGCTGGGCGAGAATCACAACATTAAGGAGTCAGTCATATCTCCATGCCGAGAGAGTGATTCGGTCAGCCGACGCTGGGGTTCGAGCCCCAGCAGAATCAGTTAAACAGTTACCAGAGTTACGACAGACAAGTAGTATCACCATGCCGGGATGCGAGTCAGTCAGTCAGTCAAATCAGTCACCAGTCAGTCAGATACAATTACGCACCAAGAAGGCAGAGTCGAGTGGTGAGCTCCAACGAGGAGCGCCACGTCGGGAGGAAGCCAGCTGAGTGCAACACGCCGCAGCATGCCAACTACAACAAGTCCGAGGGCCTGTAACAGGGGCCACCCAACTCACCAGATCTCATTTACTGCCGTAAATACCCCGCAACAAGTACAGATAAGTAACAACGTCGTCCCTCAGGGATGTGTCCTGTCACCTAATGCCCCTACAGCATCGGAAACATAGCCAGAACACTGTAATCAGCCATTCAGGCCAAGAACACGCAGGGTCGATAACGTATTTGTAAATTCTCGGCACAAGGTGCCAAGAAAGTATGTGTACTTCCCGCAACAGTGCCGGGAATGTGTGTATGCAGTCCCGTCAAATAAACCTGTTTAAAACCAAAATGTGATGAAGTAATTATTTGATATATCCTCAACCTTCAAGGCACCTTATAGTCTGTGCCATTTAACATTAACTGAGGACCCTAGGACCAACAGGTGGGGAATAGTGTCAGCAGTAGTTACTATAATCAAATAATATTCATGGTCCTAATATAATTCAATGTTCAATTGTCAATGTCAAACTGAAAAAATGACAAAAACAATATAAATCTAAGCTGGTGTCTAGCTGTTCCCCTTAACTTCTCAGGCCGCAGGTAATGTCAACTCTAACATATCTGTCACCTCTCTGGTCGGACACTCGATAGTCCAAAACTCTCTGGCGTAACTACGAACGTTTAACAGTGATTTTCATTGGCCTTCGCCAACAGTACGGGTCGCAATAAAACACACAGAATAAAGACACTAAAACCATATTTAAAAGATTCTATGCGCAGATTATAGGAATTAAAATTATAACTAAATGGCACATTTTAATAGCATCGCAGGCTTAGTAGTGCTGTGTTTGCAAATCGTTAAATGTTACACCTTAAGTGCATGTAGGAGCTGAATATATTATAATTCGAATTCATCAACGTTGCACACCAAAATGCTTTTATTGCTATATTGTAAACAAAACATTCTAATGATAACATATAAATTATGAAGTTGTTTAACTTACTCCTGAAATTAACTGAGTTTTCGTAATGTTTACCTAGCGTGTTTGATTGTAGAAGCAAATCGTTAGAACGTCATTTTACATAATAATCTATTTTATTAAATTTTTTATATGAAACAACTGTAAACTCTACATATTGCTATGATTTCGACATTTTGTTGATATTTATCCTTAACGGGGATATAGGGGCGTAACAAATTTTTGATAAGAGGTATGTTAATAACACTATATAAAAGAGGTTTATTTAACATTAAGGTTGTACAGTATTATTTCAATATAAATATTATTGAATGTGAACAGGGGGAACGGTACAAATACACTAAAATATTATATGATATTATTTTATAAATATTTAACTAGCCACGTTCTGAGTAAATCTTAATTCGAGAGTCCCCACCTTGTTCATGGTTCCGGAGGCTGATTAAGGTGGTGCATGTCGACGGCTGGACACACCCATCTTCAGTTGTCTTCTCGTTCCAATATCCCGACGACAAAATACACCGCCCACGGACTACATTGCCGTTTATCGTCTGCGTTNGCCGGTGGAGGGGGTTTCTGTGGTTTGCGATTTCATAACTAATTTCAGTGATCACAGCCCGTGTCCTGGATAAATAAGGGAAGGTGTGATCAGGCAGGCCGCTCAGCTAAGGGCCTGACCACAACTCATATCGTCAGGTAATGAGTGGACCTACAGTGTCGTATATTACTAAATAATGGCATAGTGAAACCTAACACAAAATAATTTTTTTTATTACAAAACTGTAAGGAGAACTAGAAGTTATTATGACGATAAGATAACAGCAAAACCACTGTAAATGAGCGGGAGCTTGCACACACAGTATAATTACGTTATTATGTGCCTAAAATTAATTTTTGCAGTGAGACCAATTTCAGTTTGTATTCTTCAAATTGCCGGCGTTATTGTAGCAGTGTGTTTGCAGTGAGTGATTCTACCAGAAAAAAGATTACGGAAACATTTTTCAACCTTTCGTGATGGTCTTTAATTTCAAACATTTCTCTGCTCTCTAAAATGAAACAAACTCCTTGNAAACATTTTTCAACCTTTCGTGATGGTCTTTAATTTCAAACATTTCTCTGCTCTCTAAAATGAAACAAACTCCTTGCATAGCACTAACACGCCTCGAATTTATTATTTAAGCGCGAAACTCGGTGAGCCATATTTTTTCTCCTCGCTAGACGATTACAAATTGTGCTGTCTCCAGCAGGAAGAAGAAGAGGGCGTAGGGAAATTTTGGGCGTTTACCGCCCTTAAATATTTCTGCGGCAAGTCTCTATCTCGTTTGGCGCGGAACTGAGGTCGTTTGTATTCGCAGTCCGCTATGGCAGATGGGCGTGTCCGGGCATAACGTAACACGTCGCGTATCTTGTGAACACCAAGCGATCGTGAACCGTAAAACACCAGGAAGCTTCGCAACGGTACATTCGATTATCGTCTTTTCACGATAAATTGAGGACTTTTGAAAGCCCTGCGCATAGACTTTACTATTCCTCTCATTTGGTTTTTTTCTCCTATTTGTAACAGGGCCACGTTGGTGTAGTGGTTAAACTTCTCGCCTCCCAACTAGGCCTAACGGGTTCGATTCCCGGTGGGGTCGCTTCCGGGATTATTACATATGGGAATCATGCCAGATGATGCCAAAGGCGGGTTTTCTCTGGCATTTCCCGTTTCCCCCGCCTTTCATTCCGGCGTCACTCCATACTCACCGCGTTTTACCCCAACGGCTCTCAAGACCTCGATGTTAAGAGCTGCCCAAATCGCTTCACCGACTTCACTCACCCTATATGCAACATTTACTTTGCCATATAACTTCTAACTTTATTCATGCGTCTTCCAAGTGAAAAACACAGGAAAATAAATGTAGCGGTTTCTTAACACACTTTGAACCAAACATTAAATATATTACTTCATATATGACGGGTGTGGCTGTTTCCTAAATACGTAATGTGTGACAATCGTTTTATACACGTGTTAAGATAAAAGTGTCTTATATTTAGTTAAATTAAACCTTTACTTATATATTTAAAAAAATTAAATTATTTATCTATATTAATATTAATTAAAACATACAGAAAATAGGAGTATTGGCAAAGCCTACTATAAAATAGTTTTTATGCAAAATATCATTACACCGAGTGAGCACGAATGAGTTGTAATTTTTTAGACTCTGATAAGCTTTTTTTTGCATGAAGCGGAGGAACATTCTGGATCAGTACATTAGCAGGGTTTCAGAAAGGTTGGAAGTAACCGTGAATGGGCTATGGTATGCATATTACAAAAACAATCTTAGCCTTTAGTAGGTACACACAATTTTTTTTTTTTTATAATTTTACAAAAACATATTGTTTTTGGGATACTAGTAGCCAAAAAAGGTTTTTAGTACCATACAAGTAAATACATGAAAATGTTATATGTGTCAGCATTTCTAAAAGAATAGTTTTTCTGTAGTTCAACAAATCTTGTACTTGCACAAATACAAATGCGACAGGTGTAAAATATTTTTTTTTTTGTAAAAGTACTGGTATTTTTTTTTATAAACACTTTTCAGTTCGGTGAAGAAAAAAAATTGTGCAGACATTTACATATGCCACTCTCAGCGTCAGGTCTTAGAAATATTTTTTTACTAATTCACTGCCAACTTAACTGGGGACTGGGTGACAGCATGCGCTGTAGAATACGTGTAGTTATGGACAGTTATTTTCTTCAATGGTTGATTTGAAAAGTGCTCATTTTATGGTGAACTTCCTTTATAAAGACCGCTATGACGTAGTTTTCCCACGAGAACGACGCTCTAATCTGCAATCGAATCATCGTCAAATCTGCCAGAAACGGATGAGGGCGTTTGACGGGGGCTCGATTTCGCCTCTTCAAAATAACACGTTATCCGAGAGTCGACGCAGCTTTCAACTTTATTTCTCGAGGTTCGCTTCAATGTCATTTGCACGTCGTCTTCAGTCTGTGTGCTGAAACGCGCCTAATGTCACAAACATTTTCGTTCTTTAAAATGTAATATTTTCTGAGTTAGACGTGTTACCATGTGAAAAGGGCGACAATTTTTTATAATTATCATTTTTACAACTAAACTTTACAAACAGCACGAAAAAATTCGTAGACAAATATATCGGAGATGCTGTCCAAACTTCCGAAAAGTAACGGATGCCACCTCAAAATGAAATACTGTGTATCTAGTTAAAATATCAGAAAAAAATGAAAAAATATTAAAGCGGTATTCTCAAACAACGTTTGTCAAATCTCAA
>NQII01003966.1:316252-331506 GCA_002778355.1 Clitarchus hookeri
CCAAAATGAGATAATCTGCTTTGAAATAAGATACCACGAATTACTTCAATCACGCTATGAAAAATTTCGAATTTCTTAATTGCTTAAAATAAGAAAACTATTGCAAGTTTTTAATTCGTAGCATTCTGTAATTTTTTTGTTAAATAAGTTTTTCTAAACATTCCTTAAAATTAATTAAGTCTTTACAGACAATTCACGGTAAAGTAAGCACTTTTTGAAGTCCTCTCATTTGTAATAACAGTCAATAAATATATTTTACTGTAGCGTTAAAGGTTAAGTTTAGAGTCCGGTGAAATGTATACACTTTGTTTATTATTTACATTGCAATATTTATTTAAAAAATTGTGGAAGGATAAAAAATGGCTGAGAGGAAGAAGTAACGCGTCATGAAAATTGTTCATTTTACCATGAACCATCGTTAATTTTATGTACAATTTCATAATTTGTACTACAAAAAAATATACTGAATATCAGTTAAATGTTATAGAAAATAATCTATAAATGCATTACAATTTTCTGATATTGAACTGTTTCATAATATTTTTTTTCTCTACAAAAAGTAAAACGTATTCTAATGAAATGTGTATTAGGAACTAATAATTTACTCACATATAATACATTTATAATAAAAAAAACTATAGAAAATAATTTTCAAGTATTATATGATTGCAGTGATATATATAGGAAACACTACAACATTTTTTTAGTTCCTCAGCTATGTCAAGTTAGTTTATACAAAAATATAAATAATACAAAGAATTGCAAAAATATCGCAGGGGTAATTAGTGATGAAATGTTTTAAGAATTCTTCCAGAATGGAGATAAGAAACAATAAGTTTATAAAGATTGCAAATCGGACTATGAAAAATTATCTTGTAATAAAGTTAAATAAGTATATATGATTAAATATGTCATAAAAGATTTTTGAGAACACTCTGATGTGTTTACCTCATACTTACGAATTTAACTTAAAAGTTTTTACATGATAAAATATCATGAAAATTAAAAATACATATATTAACATATGATTTTGTACAATCAAGTATAGTTTGTACAAATCATAAACATACGCCATTGCAAACAGTTAGTTGTAGTCCCAAAAAACCCACAGGGTAAAATCAAGTAACATCCTAACTAATATTATAAATGCGATAGTGTGTTTGTGTGTTTGTTTGTTTGTCCTTTTTTCACGTTGCAACGGAGCAACGGATTTACGTTATTTTTGTACAGAGAAAGTTGGAAGGCTGGGAAGTGACATAGGCTACTTTTTATTCCGAAAATATATCTCGTTACCTCAGGAAAATTTTTTTTAGTAAAAATAGCGCTTGGGTACGATGCTGCGCCAATGTAAGTTGTTAGTGTGGGACGAAAGCAAAATGTCACACAAAAGAGCGATAGAGCCCCTAAACCGAACTCTACAGGATATACGATACAATACAGACATTATGGGAGAGATGGTTATATTACTGGTTGGTGATTTCCGCCAAACTCTACCGGTGATTCAGAGGGGCACACATCCAGATGAAATCAAAGCCTGTCTCAAGTCGTGAAGCTTATGGGCAAATGTCAAGAAATTCAGCTTGACGACAAATATGAGAGTGCACCTCTACAATTACGTTGATACAGGACATTATGCCGATACACCATAAAAAATTGGAGATGGACGGTTAGAAACAGATGCCAAGGGCTGTGTGTCACTAACGGGGGATTTTAGTTATTTGGTGCAGAGTGATACGGAACTGATGCATTCGTTTACCCAGATCTACAAAGAAATATAAATGACGACCAGTGGTTATGTAAAAGAGGGATTCTAGCACCAAAAAACTACCTCGTTGGTGCTCTGTTCTGTGTTTATGATCAGTGTCTGTCTACTAACACATGCCGTTATTTCTCCCTATAAGTTTGTTACAATAACCACGTGAGCCATGCCGGTGTAAAAGCTAGTATATTATAANATGCCGTTATTTCTCCCTATAAGTTTGTTACAATAACCACGTGAGCCATGCCGGTGTAAAAGCTAGTATATTATAAACATAAATAAATTGAATTGGAATGAACGAGCGTGATTTGGCTGATGCGACACACAATGCAGTTGTTCGCCTATTTCCGAAGGAAAGAAAGGCTTATGAGATCACTTTTNTGATTTGGCTGATGCGACACACAATGCAGTTGTTCGCCTATTTCCGAAGGAAAGAAAGGCTTATGAGATCACTTTGCTGGCTGGTACTGTGTGTCCGTGTGTGTGTGTTTGTGTCTCTGCGTGTGTGTGTTTGTCTGACTTCAATTTTTAAACGCGTGAACCGAATTTCACCAAAAACTGTATACATATAAAACTAAAAAGTAGGTCTGACTTTTATAGTTTTCGTGCACGCCAGGCACTTACTTTCAAAATGGGTAATATGTAATATTTCGGAATCCATAAAGCAATGTAAACCAAATTTTTTTAAGCTAACAGCGCAAGTTTTCAGCATCAAATTCAGTGGTGAATATTGTTGTTAGTCCGTCATTTGGAAGATACCGCCACATGAAAAATAAAGCTTATATGTTATATCTCGAAAACTACTAATTTTATTTTCGCCAAATTTTGCACGTAAGTAAAACATTGATTAGTAAGGTAAATGCCGTTAATTGAAATTAATTGGAGACTTATTTTCAAAATGGCGACCATACTAATTTTTTATGATTATTTGGTATAACTGCCATACCATTTAACCAATTTCAACAAATTTTGTACGCTGAAATTATCTACTACATGCGTCATATAAGCCAAACAACAACCACTTTGGTCACCCATTTTGTAATATAGTGCTACATGAAAAAACAGCTTTTATGTAACATTTNAGCCAAACAACAACCACTTTGGTCACCCATTTTGTAATATAGTGCTACATGAAAAAACAGCTTTTATGTAACATTTCGAATACTACTCAACCAATATTCTTCAAATTTGGCGAATAAGTAATACTATGATAGTCCAAATAAATATAAGAAATTAAACTCTATCAGAGCCTTATTTTCAAAATCGCTGCCACATCAAAATTTTAGGTTTATTTGGAATAACTACAATTCCATTTAGTTTAAGTTTTCATTGGCATCGCTGTTCACACATATACGGGATTCTACAAAGATATGAATCTGATCTCAAGAATGGTTCCAGCAACGAGCTTCTAAATTCGTTAAATTAGTCCCCGGTAGCAACTAGTTAGCTGCCACTGATTGCTCAATGGAGATATTTGCGACGGTATTCATTGATTTGGCTGTATATTCTTTACTATTTCAGATTTTGGGTGTACATGTAGAGGCCATTTACTGTAAAACGTTGTGCAGAACTCTTCTTCTCGGTTTCCAAGAAATTTCTCAACTGCTGTTTGAAAAGAACGAAAACCCGTTTTGAAAAGCTGCTGAAAACTATAACGCAAAAATCTATAAAAGGAGAAAATTTTATGAAATCAATGGAGGAGGCTATAAAATTTTGTAATAGTGTAGTTAGGGCTGGGAATATAAGTAATCCACAAAAAAATAAAAAAAATAAAAAGAAGTTAAATTACCATGTAAATTGTGCTACATATTTTAAGGGCGTTCTTTCTGTATTTAGACTGAGAAATGCCACGCATATTTATGTAGGTAACGAGCGCTTTTAGACTATATGTTTTAAAAGATTTTAAAAATGTATTTATTCCAACATATAAACACAGTTTTAGTTTTTCTTCTTGCGTTATGCACTTTATCTTTATTAATCGGTATCTGCAAAATATCCTGTAATAATGGGTAAAAATAAATGTGTAATTCTTCAAATGTAATACAGATGGGTTATGTTATCTGATATACCTACTCCCACCAAAGCGAACCGTGTTCGATCCCCGGCCGGTTCATTCCGGATTTTCGCAATGTGGGAATCGTGCAGGACGATGCTGCTGGTCGGCGGGTTTTCTCGGGGGTCACCCGTTTCCCCCGCCCTTTCATTCCGGCGCTGCTACATACTCACCTCACTTCACCCACATTGGCTCTCAAGACTTCAATGTCTAGAGCCGCCCAAATGTTTTCACTCACTGTAAACTGATAAAGAAGAGGTTTTTAGAATTGTATTGAATTATAATTCTTCCTTATTTTTTTTTTGTATTTAAAATAAACGTGTGTTGTAAATACAAATTAATAAAAAAAATTCATTACAGATGATGTGTTATAGTGCAGTAGACAACGGTATCATGGAGTGTTCTTGCGTGTTCTATATCGGCTCGCGTACATACACTGCAAACGATTTTTTGTACTTAAAAAAAAATTGGAAACTAGATCTCAAAAAATTTCTAAGTAACAATTCAAATATATTTTTTAATCTTTGCAAGTAACTGCTGGAAAAGTGAACAGGATATATATTCTTTATTTGTACGAAAAGTTCTTTAACCTACCGACGGATATCTTGAAAAATTACAACAACGTGTGCAGTATATCTCACATTATTTTCTTGCAAAATCACAATATACTGTTTCGATTTCTCTAAAGTAATTACTCTTCTTAATTATGCACAGTAGTTCTTATGCCATAAAAATCGCAAATAAGTCAGGATTAGACAGAAACAATATGTAACACCCAGACCAGCAAACCCGTGCCCAATTACGACTTCGGAAATCCCACAGAGGTGACGCGGATTGAACCCGGATCCTGTAAGTAAGAAGAAAGTACACTAATGACAACGCCACATATTTAGCCATACGTCACATTTTATTTTAATCGGTTATGCTAGTCTTTAAATAATTTAATCTTTTGTTAATATGAGGTATTTTACCACTGAAATAGAACTAAAAGATGTTTTTATAGATCTCGCGGAGGAACTATAGTTTTATTGACATTTAATTACAAGCAGTAGGTTAATCCCATGTAAAGTAAAAAAAAAAAAAAAAAGTTTAATCTGTACATAAGGGGAAAAATGAATTATGCAGAGATCTGTTGGATATTTTGGTGTCTTTTTCACTACCGTTACATTCTGTTGGTTATTTATGTGACTTATATTTTATTCAAAGACAGTCAAGTGAATGAACTCGTATTTTGCAGCTCTCTTTTTACATTTGGCTGACTAGGGAAACGTTTTACGAAAGCAAAATATGTATTAAGAAATAATTAAGAACATTTCTTTAAATATTTAAGAGAAGAGTGCGCATTTGTACTATCGTAGCTAATGTCACAGAAATTTACAAAAAAAAAGCCTGTACTGTTTCAAAATTATTGTTTTGAACCCGTAACTTTCGGGATCACATTCTTTCCGAAACAAGTCGACATGTACTTTTTCCTGTCGTCCCAGATAAGAAGTGGTCGTCACCATAAGTAGATCCTCGGAAATGATGACTCATCGGCCATTAGCTCACATTTGGCGAACTCCTAATATGGTATCAGCAGTATGCTTAACATATGTGTTTATGTCAGAACTTTTGTATTGCACTACAGCTGTTGCTCATGTAAGTGTACAAATACGTCGACTTGCAAGACTTATTATATAAATTTACAACATTATGTTTAATCACAAAAATATTCCAGTTCCATTTACAACAAATTTTTTACAGTGAGGTACCCATTAAATTACATAATTTCTGTTTCCTAGTTGTACGGTATTTAGTTTCTTCAAAAATCGCATTGTATTACAATTAGTGTCATTAATTTNTAATTTCTGTTTCCTAGTTGTACGGTATTTAGTTTCTTCAAAAATCGCATTGTATTACAATTAGTGTCATTAATTTTGTCTGTTGATTAAATATAAGATTTTGAATAAAATATTCTACAGCAAGATTTTATGTCATTTTCTTTTACATTCGCCGTCACGCCAAGTTATTTACGTAAGTAATTTAAAACTAATTCAAAATGTTTAATTTATGAAAGCCCAGAATTTTGCGGAATGAAGATTCTGGTAACTCTTCACAATATAAAAATAAACTTTGAGATCAGCCTAAACCATTTTATAAAAATTTATCCAGCCAAATATCCTACAATCATAAAAATATTTTGGGGTTTCAGTTAGAGCTTTTGTTAGTGACTGTAACACATGATTCATTATTATCTNCTACAATCATAAAAATATTTTGGGGTTTCAGTTAGAGCTTTTGTTAGTGACTGTAACACATGATTCATTATTATCGAGTTGATTTCGTTCTTAATTAAAAACAGATGGTAATAATACGGTGTGGACAATAAAAGATTTTTAATGATACATTGCTGTACGAATTTAAATAATTTGTTATAATATCAGTACTGGAAAATTAAGAAGAGCTTATCTCAATAGATGTCAAACAAATATAGGTAGCTGTACACATTCAAGAAGATAATTTTAGCTCATGTGTCGCGAACCAAACTTAAGCATTCTTTCCGCAATCGAAAAGAGTTTTTTTGAATATCTATAATATACACTCCCGAACAAATAGTTAAACATCTGGGATAAAAAGTGCTAATTAAATTAAAAGGCTCGTGTTGAAATATCATGGTAATTTACTGCATTGGCTACAAAATTAGATTACACGGACAACAGAGTTGGCATTAAGGGCGTGCTTTTGGTCCCATGTTAAGAAAGTAGCACCCTTATGGGGCTGGATACATGTGCCTATTCTGTTTGGAAGGGAGTCACACAGCCATTGTATTCTCTCCTTAAACAAATTGAACTACAGCTAGTGTAATAGCACCCCCTTATCTTGCAGAATGGTACCGTGTCGGGGTCGACTTCCGAGCTGTTCTATCAGGGGCAGTTCGGGAGAATTTCCTGACCACGAGAGAATCTCAAAAGGACACATGCATTTCACTGACATATGCCGTTTGTTGACGAACGTTGTCTTGATAAAAGACTGCCTCATGGTACTGTCCAATGACGGGTAACACTTTAAGATACAGGATGCCTCTGACATACCGCTGTGCCTTCAGAGTCACTTGAGTCACTACAAGAGGTGACACCTGAAGTTACACACTCTTGCTCCCCACACGATGATGCTAAGAGAACTCCGGTGCTTCACTCCACAGCTACAGTAGGGAGTGTCCTCTCCCTTCGGCGTTGTAGCATTCGCACAAAACGTGATAATGCAGAACCGACAGTTATCGTTGAATATTGTGCGACGCCATTCGCCACCATTTCATAACTCCCGGTTACAAAACCACATCAAACACCGCCTCTCTACACTGGAGACAGTCTATACATGGTACAATGAACCTGTAATCCTTCTTATATCAGTCTCTGAAAACATACAGCTGTATGGAATGGGATGTTGTTAAATGTGCAGTAACGGTGTCCGGATGGCAGACACTGAATTCATGGGAATGCGTAATGCTTGGCGCACAATAGTGCGATTCATCCATGGATGGTCTGTCTTTTGTCGACTGAGTAATTCATGTTTCATCTGTGAGTGCCTTCCCGTGCACGTTGGTTCCAATATCCGACCACTGTGACATCAGAATTCCCCACATATATAGCATTTGCATGATACGTCTATCCGGCCCTGTGTAATCCCACAATTTTTCCCCGATCAAACTCCGTCAAGTGGTGGTATTCCTGTATAATGTGTCTACATGGCAAACTCTGTTCTACAAGGACTCCCCTCTGTGTGTTGACTGACTGATACTAATATTATCACTGTAATTGCGGTGGAACCACTAATGCACTCTGGTGGCCGCTTTAATGTTGCAGATCATTTAAATACTGAAAAATATACACATATACCGATGGTATGTATGTGCTCCAATAACATTATATTTGAACCATACCTTCTATATTATTTTAACTATTGATACAGTAACATGCACCATTGCAACACTTTTCTACAGACGCAGACAATCTTTAAAGTTGCAATGGAGTTTGTCCATAATAATTGTTCTAGGTACCCTTGCAAGAATCGTTCAACCATTATATGCCTTCTGGACGCCTCTCTTATTTTGGCTGTCAGTGTTACTTGAATGAATGTCAGCATCTTTATGTATATTTTATTTCCTTTATATATGGTTCGTTAGAGACTATAATTTTGTTCCCACGTATAGAGTTGTCCAGCATAGAGTTGTCCAGCAAAGTAGTCTCTTCACGAAAATTCTTGCAAGGTACAGATCGCACGATGAGCGGCGTTATAGGAGAAGGTCTCTCATAGCTATTATGCCATACTTTGAGCAAAAACAGTGCTGGGAACATAGTGAATGCGCAGTAAGCAATTCCTGAGTCCAAACAGTGAACAGCCAGTTTGTCAGTAGACCTGCCTCAACCATATTATTTTAACTGTTGGATAGCACAACTGTTTATAAAAGTAGTTGGTTTGAAAGTTTATTACGATTCCCAGGATAGAGTTTTCATGTAACAAAAACTACATAACTACACATATATTTTATAATATGACGGATATGCTCGCTGCAAAAGCACAGGATTTTAAGTTACATTACTGGTAAATCGTGTGTGAATGTTGGTAATGTTAGCAGAAGACGTGTCAGTAAACACCACGTCAATTAAGTATAAGTTAACAAAGTTAGAAACTAACCTTTGAGCCAGACGGGGCCGGACGGTGGGTTGGAGTCGACTTCGCACTTCAAGGACACCGCCATGCCCTCTGTGATCGGGAAGCCAAAGCCTGGCACGCGGCTTATCATGAAGGAAGGCGTATCTGCAACAAAGCACACCAACACACTCATTTCAAGCTGAAGGAGCAATGAGGTGGGGCGCGTCTGTATCGACCGACTGTAACCCAAAGGCAAGAAATACACTGTTATACATCTCTGTAAATTTACGCAAAGTTTTACGGAGATGTATAGTTAGTTTGCGGAAGGGCACTCCGTAATGACGAATAACGGAAATGAGCTCCGCAAATATAATATACGGATGCTCTTGGTAGTCTTATGGCTTCGATTTTAAGTCATGAATAGTGACGATAATACCTAAAGCGTATAAAACCCCATCTTAACAATACTACTTACTTCGTGTAAAATAGTATTAGGTGAGTGGCAAACCATTGCACCATCTTTGATTATTTTTAAAATTCCGCTACAGAACAAAACCTTCTTTATACACAGCGATATACGCACACAACGAAAATAAAACTATTTTTTCGTAACCTCGTTTTGTAAACCGTAAATAAAGCAAATAGCTAGCGCTCTAACTCTACTTGAAGTTAAGATTGGCACGTTCATCACTTTCGTGTAAAAGTCATATGTAAGAAATACCGTACTTCGTGTAAAGGTGTGGTAGGTGAGTGATTAAATTTTTGAGTTTGAAATCTTTCAATTCCTGTTAAAATCCCACTACAGGACCAATATGTAACGTTGTTTAATTTCTCTGTTATACATAGTGGAGTACGTTACGAAAACAACCTCTTTTTCTTATCCCTGTTCGTAAACCTAAAATAAAAAAAACAAACTCGCCAACACTCTAACATCACTACAAACTAAGAGAGGTTCATACATTTGTATAAATCCCATATTTACAACTATATGTTATAAAAGCATGCTAGATGAGTGGATAAGGAGTTGGAGGATCAACTTTTTCCCGTGTTCAAGTCCCGCTACCGGACAAAAGTTTTAAATTATTTATTATCATTTTTATACACACTGAAACACCCACATAACGAAAGTAAAACAATTTTTTTGTTACCTATTTTTATAAAGAGCATATTAAAAAAAACATACAAGTTTATGGACACGTTCCGTGAAATCACAAAGATTTATGTAAAATTTACGGAGCAAACGTTATTGAANACAAAGATTTATGTAAAATTTACGGAGCAAACGTTATTGAAAAAAAAATTAACAGTCCGTAATTTCAGGAAGATTTCTAAATGATTTGTAACCGGTATTTTCGGTAATTTTATGGAAATATTTTCTAACTGTGTACAGGATATAACACTAAGGTAACCATAATGTGAGGCAACCATAAAATATGACTATGGGCATAAAACAATAAACAAAACGATCAATTAAAGATGGATAAATGCCGAAGAACACAAGACACCAGTCAACACAGCAAACAAAATGGTAATTTAAAAAATTGCCTACTGAATGAAGTTGCATTGTCCGAAATAAGTGCTCATAAAACAGAGGACCTCTAATTTGGTTGTCAAAACATAATGAGATGAACTGAAATAATAGTTAAAATGTAGATGTTCAGTAATTGAATGAGAAAAAAGAGAAATATTTCAAGAAATCACACTACAAAATCGCCGTGTAAATAGATTCGAATCACTCTGGCTTGGATTACCGAGAACCGAGCCCTTGAATTGTAATATGTTTGCTTTTCAATGTCTTCATTTTCCGTGCTAAACACTGTAGAATATATGTTTACTTAGCTACGGAAGGGGATAAGGTCTAGTGTTATTACGTGTTGCAGCTTACAAGTATGTATAAGTCAGCTAGGTAGAAAGAAAAAATATATGGTTTAATGTGAAGGACTGTGTTTAGCGAGCTGATAAAACGTTTGCCAGAGAGAATCAATAATATATGGAAGTAATACTTGATAATATTTACAGTTTTCCTTTGGACACGGGGCGATCCGATATACAGACGCAATTTCTCTAGATAAACTACTCATTTCGTTGTCTTCACCACATCAATTTAACTCTAGCATGTTTGTCAAGTGCCCTGCTCCTCCACTCTCCGTCGAATAACAAAACAGTTTTCTTGTTGAAAAGATTTAAATACTTATTTCCTTATGTTGTTAAATTCAACTATCGTAGTGTAACGCTACATAATGTCAACGAAGAATTTT
The DNA here is from genome assembly GCA_002778355.1 of Clitarchus hookeri. Taxonomy (NCBI): domain Eukaryota; kingdom Metazoa; phylum Arthropoda; class Insecta; order Phasmatodea; family Phasmatidae; genus Clitarchus; species Clitarchus hookeri. The sequence goes on from NQII01003966.1 coordinate 326,955, forward strand.
TCTGAGTAGCTATAATCAAAGATAGCGTTTGGAGACAATTATTGTGCTAAGATCCATCATTCTAACTCAACCTGTTCAAGAGGTGTAACGATTTAAATTTTTGCCGCATCAAAGAAAGCTTTTGGAGAGGGATATTTGTGTTAAGTCTCATCACAATAGTTCAAACGGTTTTCGAAATATAACGATTTCGATTTTTGTGTACCACAAATAAAGAAACGTTTTGGAAACGTTAACTTTTTCAAAATCCTGTCGTTGTTGCCACAAAGTTTTATATTACTGTACTTGAAATGGTTTTCGATAGGAAGGTTCCCCCATCAAAAATAAATGTGAGATTTTAGATATATATGTATATATGTGTGTGTGTGTGTGGTGTGTGTTTAATCTCATTACTGTAACTCACATATAGCTCCCGAGATATAAAGATCTGAAATGTTGTATGAGCCTGTACGTCTTGGAGATGTACAGTTTGTCACGACTGGTTACGGTAGCTCTAATGGTGTAACCATATGAAGGGAATAGTAGTTAGTGGAGTGAACATGCCAAATACGGACATCAACTTGAATCGGTGAAGAAGGATAGGAAAGTTAGTATAAATGGTGAGATTGTGATGAAGAAGATGGATGGATTGTACTTACGTACATATACACCCAAATATATATACAAATTACATAAACATATACATATCCCGGGAAACAGTACAGGATAAAAGACTTTCATGAATAATACTTATGACCTACAGTTTTCGAGATACTGAGGAATAACGAATCTTAGCAAAGAAAACTCTTTTGGTAAAAGAGCTTATAAGCCTTTATTAACATACATTCATACATGCATACTCACATACACACCAAATTGTAGCCTAATAAGTTCGGAAGTGACGGAGCGTAAAGGAAGACTTCACTGTATATACTTTCTTGTAAGCATTATCTCCACCCTAGATTTTGAAATTAAATGAGAAGAAACTATTTCAATGTACCGCGAATATAAACTTAAATGAAATGTCGTTGGTTTTATCACTATATTGATTATTCTATCTATTTTAAAACGGTTTATAAAGGCCGGGCGTTTCTAACAAATGTTTTCGTTACATTTTAATGTGTTGTAACTCAGCTGTGATTCCCTAAATATTTCATAACCATTCTGAGTGGCCTGTATAAGTTCTTCCCATTCTAATGTTATAACATCTGTCGTAAATTTTTAGCCTGTGCAAATAAATGAAATAATTTTGTATAACTAAATAAATTCTAATCGCATAGAATGCCGTCGTTTACATTGCACGCAGAGAATCCAAAAGCACAAAAAATTTAATACATTCTCAGTTGCGACAATATTCAAAAGTGTACTCCTACCCAGCAAAAGTTACCGTGCTCCTGAAACCTCCTGAATATATTTTTGTGTGATAGAAATTTCAGAATCATGATTTTCGTTACTTTGAATTTTGTTTCATATGTTTTTCAAATTCAGATAACGATCAAAGGCACGTCAAGATCGTATAATACAAAAGAAAACGTATTTGGTCTTTGTTTGAACAGCTATCTGTAATCAAAGCGGGCCAATTAAACAATAACAAAACCGCCTATGAAATAGTAGCAGAGTGAGGATGCTCTTAATAAGAGTTGGGGGCAACCGCTCGCACAGCGCAAAGTCGGCAAGCCAAGTTACAGCGCGTAAACTTAATTAAAATTGCGGAAGGGAGGGAATATTTTAACAGCCTCCTCCGCCCCAGTTCGTAGAACTACCCTTAAGCGTGTGAGCGGATGCGGGGAGTTGCTCTCAAGAGAAGATTGTGGGGATAATGCGGAGAACTTGTCTTCATATTTCTGCCCTTAAACATCGTATCCTTCGGGCGATACGTTTTGCTAGTGGTCATAACTTTCGTTATCGTGGAATTCTTCACTTTTTGTTTTCTTTTTGTTTATCCGTCGTCCCAGTTCATCGGACTTAATATCTTCCCCTCCCTTTCCACTCTCTCTCCTGAAAGTGGAGCATTTTGAGATGGCAAGTTAAAATCATCTCTGGGAAAGTTTAGCGAGGCAAACTTTCGTCCGCGAAAACACATAGTATATTTTGGGTGGGAATGATTTGATTTTTATGCCACTAAAGACGGTATCGCAAAGAAAAATGTACTCCCGCCTCAGATATATTTTGTAAAAGTTAAAAAAAAATAAAAAAAAAACTTTGTGCTTCAAGGGAATTTTACCCAGGAAGACTTTCCCACATAAACCTTGGAACTGTGAGGGAAAAAGCAGCAAAGTAGAGAGTACAAATTTTGAAATAAATCTGGATAAGGAAAACTATGTTACTTCTAACATAAAAATGGAAACATAATTGTTTTAACAATAAAAATAGATAAAACACTGACAAATTATTTATGTAGAAAAAAAAAGATTTTATACTTTTGGGAAAACCTTTCAGAACGTTTGTATTGTTGCCGATAGTTCCTTCCACTACTTGTTTTCCCTTTCAGTCTATTGTTATCTGCCGAAAACTATACTGGCAGTTTATGATCAAAATAAACACCATACTATTGCTAACTTCATGCTATGTTATCAAAACTATTAGCTTCGGAATATTTTTAATTTATCGATATAGAATTTAAAAAAACTTACACATTAACATTTTATAAGATTTTAGTAAAATTTTATGTTAACTTGAATAAAAAGTTTTTTTTTTAAACATGGATAAAGTTTTCAATACTGCAGCCAATATTAACAAAAATGTTAACAACTTTCTAATGCTAAGCATTCAACTGCAGCAATAGAAAATAAATTTATAAAGTAAATTATATAATTGTTTTATAAAATCATAATTGTTACATATATCACCCGTTAGATTATTGCATGCGGAGAGCGATAAAGGATATTGTTTACCAAAGCTACAGATACGTTAGAAGTAATTAGCGCTCATAATGAACGCCGCTGCGGAAAACGCAGACACGCGTGCTCTCAATAGTATCGAAACGGACGCAGGCAATTAAAAGTTAGTATTTTTTTAATTACACGAGGCTGTGGATTTTGAGGCAAACTGTATTGTGAGTAATTGATTCGATAGAACTGGCACGTTTAGTGACAATGTTTCTGGTAAGTTGGTAGTAATGACGTAATTTTGAACACCGAGATAAAAATATTGTTGTATACAAACTGACGGTTTGTAGGTAGCGTCTATGTAGTTAACATATATTATTACTACATTACTAAGCCAACAGAACTCAACGTTGTGTTCCTTTATGTGATTGTATTTGTTAGTATACGTACGGTTGCCACGCCTGAGCACTGCGTTCCTACAAAATAATAGTTACTCCAGCAGAACAACTATAACATTATTTGGATTGTAATGGAAGTACAGCCTGTTCTGTTGCTAGTACTGAACAGTTCGGTAATCGTATTTAATGAAAGTATTTACTACAATTCTGATTGTGTTGTAAACGATCCAATAATTGTTACAGTTGTTGTGTTGAAGGTACTATCTGCTTCGCGGTAGAAACGCAGTGCCCTGCTGCAGCAAACATGTAGCAAATACAATAACAGACAGGAATACAACAAACAGTTCTGATGCTATTACTCTTTGCGTTAATGTTTAGACAGTACCTGAAACCCATCAGATGACCATCCCTGTTTTCAAAGTGTAGATTATTCTACGGTCATATTTTTTCTTCAGTGCAGTTAAAAATTAAAACAAGCAATTAAGGAATTTACATACATTTTCAACTGATGAACGCTAACAGATTAAATAACAGTTTCTCGGAATACTTGATTACATTTTTCCTTCCGATGTACTAATAATGAAAATAATTTTACATAATGAGAAAATAGGACATGTGAATATAAGACTTTTGCTTAAAATTTCTTCATAAATAAGCTACGCAGTTGGCGGTAACTGCAGCATGAAATCGTTCTGCATTCCGTGATTATTTCATTTTGGACAGAAGCAATTAGAAAAGATACATCTTCGAATCTAACGCAGCTTTTAAGGTGATTTTTTCTACGGCGTAATGGCAGGAAGTTATTTGAACTTGAATCTGGTATACTTCCAATCATTCAAATGAAAAAAGGCAAATAATAACTGTTAATTTTGTTTAATTTTGTCTGACTTAGTAGCACTGATTTATACTTGTCAATCTGGACTCGTGTTGTACCGCCTAGAACAACTATTAATACCGAGACGTACTTTTGGTGATGAAATTGAAGTTTATTTCACAAACAGGAAACGTAACTAAAANAACTGACGGTTTGTAGGTAGCGTCTATGTAGTTAACATATATTATTACTACATTACTAAGCCAACAGAACTCAACATTGTGTTCCTTTATGTGATTGTATTTGTTAGTATACGTACGGTTGCCACGCCTGAGCACTGCGTTCCTACAAAATAATAGTTACTCCAGCAGAACAACTATAACATTATTTGGATTGTAATGGAAGTACAGCCTGTTCTGTTGCTAGTACTGAACAGTTCGGTAATCGTATTTAATGAAAGTATTTACTACAATTCTGATTGTGTTGTAAACGATCCAATAATTGTTACAGTTGTTGTGTTGAAGGTACTATCTGCT
>NQII01003967.1:0-32272 GCA_002778355.1 Clitarchus hookeri
AGAGGTAGCACGGGATGATCTGTTTGGCCTATACGGAGGTACTCTTCACTGTACGGATCAGGTGAGGTTGGACTCGTGCTGGCAGTGGTTGACTCCGCATGCTGGAGGATGCTCGGAAAGATTCCCCCTCTTATTGAAGAACCGGACGGTGAGCAGGGCACTACTCCGGGGGCGTACCCGAGATGACGTCAGGGGTGTGGGTAGTGCTCCGGCCAGACTACATGCTTGGTAAACTGATTGCTAGGATCTCAGGCCTTGTGGTAGGACATGCTCGGTGCGATCTGGTAAATCAGATCGGGGCTATGCTCGGTGTGGCCTGATGAAAGGTCGGAGCTACGGATTTGGTCAATTTCGGTAAGCGCTGGTCATGTCTGCGATGAGAGGGAATGTACCCTCTTCCCCGCCTACTTGGAGGCTGGGGTGCAGAATGGCTAAGAGCGCCCTGTTAACAAATAAAAGCACATCTTCGGTTGGGTATCATATATATATATATATATATACATATATATGTGTGTGTAACTAGAGGTGCAAGTTGTCACCACTCTAGCTTGTCTCTGCATTTTCGACATCTTTCCTACGTATTTACGTAGCCCCTTCCGGGTGTTTCGACGATATGCCAGCTCTTACTCGGCACAACCTTGACACATGTAACCGAGTATCCATCCTCTGGCTTTACCTGTCCTGGCTGTCCACGTGTCCTGCTACTCGTGTCAACTTCTAGGCGCTCGCAGGGAGGATAATATGGCTGAAGAGGGGGATTGTGACAGCGACGTTCTAGTTACTATACGCGCCATGTATCAAATCCCCCATGTCTCTTCGGCGCTGACGAAATCCGTACCATAATTACAGGATTCGGTTGCATCTCTGTAGAGCTCACATGCTGTAGCCTTTTCTTTGCCACGTGCTCACCTCCCGCACGGCTATCGCGATGTGTTTACTTCGTGGCTGCCTCGCAGCCCTTTTGGCAGCTGTGACCCCTTCCACTTCCACTCTTCTCTCCTCCTCTTCTCCCCTCCCTCCTGTTAACCAAGAATGTGTGCCGTACACCTCATACCTAGCTAGCCTCCTGTCTGCAAGAAGGTTCTGACTAAACCTATGGCTCTGCTTACACATGTTGCCTATGGCATGATTACTTTATAGAATGTATAATGTATTTTTCATATACATGACAGGCCAATATACTCTTCGAACTAGAAAAACAAACATAAACCTGGTACCACATACCTCGGGTTGACTTACATTTGTTATAGCCATTTGTACAGGGTTATCATTTACAGGATTACACAACATAACCTACAATGATCTATCCATATCACTAGACTTCTAACTTTGTTGTTCTTCTATGTTTCTGTATACTGGTAAGGCGGAGACGTTCTTTATAAATGCAAAGAAATCAGGTGGAGTATGGCCGTTATATTAGCACAGTTAACTGACAAAATTTACGTTTTGGTGACATGGTTTATTCTTACAGTAAGGACGACTTCACCACAGGCCTTCAAAGGAAAACAACAATTAACTGCTAGGCTGAAACCTGTGTCCTTTTTAATGTCTGACACACTGCGGTTTTTACAAATGGTCTTGGAAGCAAACACGCATTTAATCTATCGCTAACACACACATTGTACGTTTCCGTGTTAAGGAGCGGCTCACAGCCTTTTCAAGGCAAGCAAACACTAACAATAAAATCCTTATCTTATCCTGCCTTTCCGGCGTTGTCCAGTGATTGAAGTACATTAAAAAAAGTAAGTTTCCGTGTTAAGGAGCGGTTCACAGCCTTTTCAAGGCAAGCAAACACTAACAATAAAACCCTTATCTTATCCTGCCTTTCCGGCGTTGTCCAGTGATTGAAGTACATTAAAAAAAAACTAAAAACTATTTTACACCCTGGCAATATAAACGCACTTTCTGTCCGTTTAAATATACACACTCAAATACAGTTGAGGGCCTATATTCTTACCTATATATTTAGTAAAATCAGGTATAGGCATCTGGCTGTTTTTGGTTCTGGAACGTCCTGCCCATATTACTCACTTATGTTCCGGCGTCTCACACATTATACTCGGCTACACAGGTAAAAAAAAAAACTTAGATGCCGTTCAGTTCCGGTATACAAGCCCTGTCTCTCAGCAGGTGACATGAGTAAAAATACTTACCTCATGTCACACAGAGTCTGTTATTGTGGTGGTCGATTCGGGTCACTTGTTCTGTACTTGGGCCGGTCCCGGTAGAAACCGGGTTCCTCTCGGCCTCTGCAGATGCGCCAAGGTTGTACTCGATGACTTCGTTCCCTGGTGGACTGGATCCCTGACAGCAAGCGGGGATGAAGTCTGCATTGCCATCGTCTCGTCTAGGGGCCCTGAAGCCCTCTCCAGGCTGCTGCTGGACCTCGTCCTCAGGTCGGCTGCTGTCACCCATTACATCCTCACCTCTCGGATATTTTCTCGGGTTCGTTTCTTTGGTGGTGCTAACTTGTCTTGAGGTTGCGCCACATTCACAGTTTGTTGCATATTACACCCTCTATTTCCTGATATTTCACTTGCAGTTTCTATTTCTTTGTCGTTTACAACTTCTATCTCTTCCTCGTTTACTTTCTATCGCATCTTCGCTTTCTAACCCTTCCTTTCTTCGTCTGTCCACCCCCTTACTCCAATTCGCCTGTTCCCATTAGCTCACCCATTCGCTTTCGCCTACTTCTTCTTCTTCGCGCATACCTTTACCTTCACTCGCCTGTTCTCTTTCTCTCCCTTCCTCTCTCATCTGTGTATTTTCAACCCGGTAAGTGGATGTTGTTTCGGACTCCTTTATCGGCATGTGCAGTGGCCTGTGCGCCTTTGCGACACTGAGATAGCCCGTAGGGGCAAAGGCCAGCTTATTGTTTTGACCCTCTCGTCCCGCATCCATGTCCGTCGTCCTGTGACCTAGTGACCCACTGCGGGTATCCTCTGGAATGTCCCTTTTGATTCCTGTGGGACCATTGGTATATGGTTCGGGTATAGGGTGTATCTGGTTCTGTGGCACCTTTGGCATATTGACCCTCTCGTCCTCGGCCCAATTGCATTTCCCTGTCTCTCGACTACTATATTCGGCCCTCGCCACTTAGGCGCAAACCTCGAACAGAATTTCTCACTGGCTCGGCTTAAAGGATGGTTGCCTATTAATATGTGACTACCCTCGGGCAAGTGGTGTCCAGTGGTCGCTTATTCTGGATATTCCAGTTGGATATACCGTTGTTGGTTTCTCTGTACTGCCCCTGTTCACCACATCGCCTCTCTTTGTGATTCTTCGGGGGCGGTAAGTTCTGTAGGGTGTGTTTCCCAATGTCATTCTCCAGATCTGCGGAGATTGTATCCCAGTATTAAGTGGCTGGGAGAAGTTCCAACGGCGCCATTGTGCCTATGTTGGAGTGTATACAGGTTGTCAGGAAGCTGAATGTCCCATTGAGTATGATTCGTGCCCATTCTTATACTCATACTCTTCTTTAATTCCTGATTCTGGCGTTCGGTAGGGTTGGCTTGTGGGTGGTAGGGTGGAGTCTTCAAGTTTTCCGCCCCTCATGTCTCGCAGGCTATCGTCCATTTTACTCCCGTAAACTGGGTTCAATTGTCGGTTACAACATATTTCGGGTACCCCTATCGTGGAAATACCTCTCGCATCATTTACCGGATGATTGTGTTGGCTTCCTGGTTGGGTAACGGGAACGCCTTTGTCCACCGAGAAAAATGGCCTGTCACAACTAGGAGGTAAATCTTTCCTCGGTGTGTGCATGGGTAGGGGCCCATGATATCGACAACGATGTCTGTCCATGGCGTTTCCAGCCAAAGGGTGTGTATCGCATCTTTGGTTTTGGGTAGGCCTTGTTTTCATAAGAAGTCTGGCATCTGGCGATGTATGCCCTCACATATCGACGAATTGCTTACATGTATATATGCTGGTCAGGGCCCTTAAGGTCTCGTGAAAGCCCAGATGTCCTGAATGGGGGTGATCATTGGGGTGTTCTCAGATACTGTCTCGTAGCTCGTTATGGACCAAGATTTTCCATTGATCTGTTTGTGGGTGCGGTCTTGCCCAGATTATTCCATCTCTTCCCTCGTACCAGTCTGGATATCTCCTCATTAACTCCTGTAATTTGGGGTCAGCCTCCTGTTGGTCTCGTAATGGTTTTTTGTTTTTGTGGAACTTTACTAGCTACAGTTCCACGTCATCCGGCCGGGGGAGTTTTTTGGGAGCGGGNCATCAGGCTGCATGTTGTTCGAGCGTGGGCAATGCTGGATTGTGAAGGAGAATTCCATTAAAAGTAAGGTCCACCTACACAATTGTTCTTTTTCGTTACTTTTGGTGTTTAGCCATATAAGGGCCTTATTATCAGTTCTCAGAATGAATTGTCTGTCCTCAAGGTAATAGCGGTATTTGCGGACCGCCTAAATAACCGTCAAGCACTCCTGCTCATTACTGTTGTAGCGGCGTTGGGTCTAATTTAGCATGGTACTAGCATATGCTATAATTCGTCGCTGGTTCTGTGTCTGCTCCTGGTGTAGTACAGCGCCCATTTCGGCTCCACTTGCGTCGGTCTGTAAAATTAGGGGTAGGTCTGGCATAGACCATAGTAGCATGGTGATGTCGCCATATCGCACCTTTAACATTTTGAATGCTTCTTCGTGTCTGTCTGTCCACTTCCAGCGAGTTGTATTGAGTAGGACTTAGTTGAGGGGGCCATAATGGGGGCAACATCTGCTATAAACTCTCTGAGCAAATAACATAACCCCAGAAAACGTTTCAAATGTCGCCTGTTAGTTGGTACTCTAGCCTCCTCTATCTCTCTCATTTTCTTGGGTTTTGCGTAGTTCCCGTCCGGGATAATTATATGCCCTAAGTATTCTACTCGGGTCTTCCCGAAGTGACACTTCTCGAGTCGACACATGAGTCCATGGTGTTCAAAGCGCTCCAGGAATTTTTGCAAGTGTACCTGGTGTTCTTCCCATGTGCACGAATATACAATGGCATCTTCCAGGTACGCATGAAAAACTGGCCGCTATTGCCTGTCAAAACTACTGCAGACATCAGTCGTTGGAAAGTAGCGGGTGCTTTCTTCAACCCAAAGGGCATTACACGAAACTGCAGGGTTTCACCTTCTGGGGTTGTAAACTCCGTATATTTCCTGGATCCATGGTGTACTGGTATATGCCAGTGTCCACTGCGCATATCTAGAGTGGAGAATATACATGCATCCTCTAGGTCGTGGAGAATATTAGCCAGGCTTATAGTTGGGGGTGCTATAGGGTGTGTGATAGTGTTTAAAGCCTGGTAGTTCACACAAAAACGAAATTCTTCATCTTTCTTTGGCACAAGTACCACTCTGGCGTTATATGGTGAGTTAGTTGGTTCCACTATTCCTTGCGATTTCATCTCGGCTACCTGGTCTAATATTATTTGCCTGTGGTGAGCGGACAGGTTACCTGGTCGGCAGTATATAGGGTGAGCATCTGTTTCCCAGATTTCATGTTGAATGGCTGCGGTCTGGTTTAATCTGTTGGTAATAGTGACCTCAGTTGGTCAGCCTCGAGTTGGTGGTTTACCTCTTCACTGCAGATTTCTTGTGGTTTTTGCTTGTTTATTGGGGCTTTCCAGTTTATGGCCATCCTATTCTGTTTGCCTAAATATAGGTGCTGTTGTACACAGTCAATTATACAAATTTGGCTTGATAGCCAATGTTGCCCTTGGATAAACTCTTCCACTAAATGTGGTGCACAAAAAAATTCAGTTTGGACTGTTTCAACCTCCATGGATACTAGCAATGTAATAACTCTGTCTATGGTCGGTCGTAACTCAGACTGGGCTATTTCAATTATTCTGGAGTTTTTCTTTATGTGGCTTTTCTGTTCAGGAGTTAGCAGCTGGCTTTAAATGAAATTGCCGGTTGTGGCAGTTTCAAGTACTGCCTTAAGAGTCTGGTTATTTATGTGGATCCTGATCCGAGGGGCGTGTGTTCCCAGCCTCAGATCGCTTAATGTTAAAATTGGTTCCACCCTTTGTCTTATGCCGGGGCTGATGGGTGACTCTGTGTCCCTGCTGCAGCATTTCCTGGCTCCCTTTTCCACCCTGACGGTTCCTCTTCCCTATGTCGAGGGGACCAGCTGTGGTGTCTTATTTCTTAGCGGCTGCTATATGGTTTCTCACTGTGGGACAGTCACGGTGCAGATGTCTCTCGGGGCTGTCCCAATACTTCGGAGGCAAGGATTGTTCCTCTGTGCTTCTAGGGGGTTCACTATTATCTGTCGTTCACGACGTGAGGACAGGTGGCAGGCGGGAGGGAATGTTTGTTTTCTCCTGATCTTCGTAATCGAGCTCCTCCTCAATCGCTCTCTCTCTCTCTCTCTAACAACTCATATATGCCCCTTGCCTGCGGGTGTCGAAGGGCGCTTCTAATCGCTGGTAGCATTAACTTTGTAATGATACGCACTCCCTCTACTTCGTTACTTTCGGGAGTGATGCGGGAATGCATTTGCGCTTTTAGACTAATAAAAATCTCTGCTTCTTCCTGCCTTTGTTGTTTGTGTGTGTGTTAATGTCTGTTCTTAAGGACGTAAGTACTTCCTCCCCTGTGAACTTGTTGTGTAGGCCGGTAGCGAACTGCTCCCAGCTTGTCACAAACTCTACATATTTATTCCAGCACATAAGTATGACGCCTTTTAACTGCTCGAATGCCTTCAGCACCAGCCACTTTTTGGGAATTCTGCTGGCCTTGAATGCATGTACACAATTATGTATAAAATACACAGGCTCTTCATGGGGTGGCCTGCCAAAAAATTTGGGCAGTACTATTTCTTCGGGTATTTTCCACGCCAGTTCTACATGGCTAGAAGGGTTTCGGTCTAGGGGTGAAAGGAGTTCCCCTTACCTTTGGGTTTGGCTTGTTAGCTGCTCTTGCCATTTCCGGCAGTGGTGTTGTGTGCATTCGGTCGGTCGGAATGTCTGGGGCCAACCGATACACTTATTACAATAGCGCTGGGAACAGAGGCTGCACCGGACCATGTATAGACCTGTCTCGCTACAAAATGAGCACTGGAAAGCTCTTGTTGAGAATTATCATCTCCTCTTTTATCATCCCTCGTGCAGAGGTTCTCTAGGGTTCCTTCGGCTCTCGCGTCCATTCCCTCTGGCATTTTGCTGCTATGCGTGTCCTCCATACTTCTTGTCCGCCGCATATAGGATGTCCTATTCTGCCGGCCTATGCCATTTGCCTCCTCTAGTGCGAATTGGTCATTAGCGGCCACGATGTGTTTATCAAGACTCCCTGAAATCTGGGACATCCTGGCTAGCGCGATACTTTGGTAAGAGTAAGACCCCTTTTCTCTGGTAAAGTCTGGTTCTTGATTTGGCCTCTACAGACTTATCTACGCCCCACATTGGGCGCCAATTTAACTACATGCTATTCTCCACCTGTGGGAATTATGATCTCAGTTAATGTTAAATGGCACAGACTATAAGGTGCATGATAGATTGAGGGTAATCAATAAGGTAGTCCATCTGTCTTTCACTTTAACTGGTTGGTTATATTGCCTCGAGTTTATATATACAGGAACACTTCCGAGGTGTGGTACTCTATTTAACTTATGCAGATCAACTGTGGGAAGACGTCTTCGGGGGGTGGGGGAGGGGGCTTCTTTGGTCGACAACTTGCTACTTAGCTCTGCTTGTATTGCTTGATATGTTGTTGGCTGAATAAGATTCCGCAATGTGGGCGGCCTTAGAAAGGCGTGCGTTTGGTGCCGTCTCACCTCGACTGCTGATTTGGGTTCGCTCCTCGACGCTCTTCTCCCAGCTCCGATGTCCTCTTGCCATTCCCGACGCAACTGACTCTCTCAGCGCAGTGATAAAAAATCTGGGCCACTCTTATCTCGTATATTCGCTTATATCTTCTCTTGAATCCCTCCCTTACACTGTACACGCACCTTCCCTTGTTGGTGGAGGGTTGTGTAGGAGGGTGCGGAACAAAAAATACTTGATACATGTGCCATTGTTCTTGTTGGTGGTGGGGGTGTTACCTGCACTCTATCGCTTACATCTGCACTTTTTCGGCGTGTTTTCAGCTTCTCCTGCGTTTTGTTAGGGGAGGGTGGGGACTTATGGACCAACTGTCAGCCTTTTTTCACTTGTGTTACTAGAGGTGCGTGTAGGCACCACTCTAGCTTGGCTCTGCATTTTCACCTGCTTTCCTACGTATTTATGTAGCACCTTCCGGGTACTTCGGTGATATGCCAGCTCTTACTCGGCACAACCTTGACACATGTAACTGAGTGTCTGTCCTCTGTGTTGACCTGTCCTGGCTGTCCACGTGTCCAACGACTCGTGTCAACTTTTAGGCGCTGGCGGGGAGGATAATATGACGAGGGCAGGTGATTGGGATAGCGACGTTCTACTTACTATATGTGCCATGCGTCAATACTATAACTTTATTGATTATGATTATAGCCGTAATTCTCAATGTAGTTAATGATAGCATATATATTTATATTTTCTGTACTCATCAGTGCAGATAGGCCTAAGAGGTTTTATTGTAACTTATTTATATTTCTTGAAATTGTCATATTTATCACCGATTTAATCTGAGACTTCCGGTTCTAATATTTGATTTTTGAACCATTGGAGTTAATAAATGACTCTCCTTCCGGCTTTAATTATGAGCACATTTGTTTTGCTAGGGTGCAGCTGATTTTTTATCAATCTTAATAATTATCAGCTTCATCATAATGGCAGGCAGGTTGGAGAGACGTGTGAGTATGTAAATGTGCGCGGGCAAGCAGAGAAGAGGAGGTCCAAAAGCACCTGAGTTAGAGTTCTACTGATTCAATCTTCAAATGCCTCCGATTCCAGGGATGATGCCAACGCCTGACGCCAAGCCGTAAGACAGCATAAAAGGAACAATCTACTTATTTTTGTATCCATTATTTATTTGAAAAATTAACTAAGAAAATTTAAATTAAAAATGTTCTGAAATTTTAACTACTTACTTCCTCAGAACATTTTAACCTATGGTCATGACCATAGAACTAATAGCTTACTAATTGCTAACCTGGATTAGTTCATTACATATTATGTAATTTTAAAATCTCTATAGTGTTCTACAACTCGCCTCTATAAGATGATATTGCCAGAACTACATAATTAATTTTTCTTATATATTGTGAAGGAGTTGGTATTTAAAGAAATGTCAAAATAAGTTGAACTTAAAGAGTGTGTGAAAATATGAATAAATAGTTTGTTTCAGTAATTTTCGCTATAAAAATATATTTGAAATACGTGTCTTCTTTCATGCTATGGTTATCTACATATTGCATAATAAAATCAGTAATTACCCTATTAATTTTATATGTCCTGTAATGTATTTTGTTAGTTTTAGTGTTCTCCAGTGTGTTCATTTGTTATTACATTGATTTATAAAATTTGGAAATTCACAATTGATGACCAAGCTTAGAGTTAAAGGTTTTCTTTCACATATAAAATTACTGCACCATAATAGTAACAATATAGGTCAAGAAAAAATGTATTACTTAGTAAATAGTCGGGTTATCGATACCAGATTTTGTGTATACCTTCTATGTATGGGCTATAAAGAAAATGATAAGCAGTTTGACGGAAGAAAGGCCGTAGCTTACTAAAGCCTTTCTTTCATCCAGTAACTCAATTGGTGTATGTTTAGTAGTGGTTATTATTTAGCACTTTTTTTTAACAGGTGGCAAGTAAAAAATATATGACAGAAACATGTGTGTGTGTTCACAGTTCTTGTAAACTGCTTTGTGACTGGTTACACTTCGAACCTGAGAGCTACAGTTTTAAACTTTTCTGCTCTGAAATAGACTATAAGAATAAAAAATGAAGTCTGTGAGCTTAAATTAAAGCCAGTGAAATTTTTTTTTTGTGGAAAGCATTAATCATTGGCACGGACCGATGAATTTATTTACTCTTTGGTGTAGCTTGTGAAATTGTTGACACATAATATGCTAACACATTCTTGATTATGTGTGTAAAAACAAAGACATTTCCTTAAATAAGAACTTTTATTAATTAAATGGTAGTACAGTTGTCACTAATTTAAAACAAGCAGCACAAGCTGAAACTTGTCTTACGTAATTTAATAAGTAATTTGAGTCTACTTTTGTACTACGGGTATTCTAGTTATTTATGTTCGTTAATTTTATTTTAAAAAAAAATGTTTCATATTTAATCGTGTGTTATCTTTAAACATCCATATAATTTTTCTAATGACGAATGCGTCGGCGCTGCCGCTAATAAGAACTCTGAAGCTTACGTTTTCCTTCCACCTCTGTGTGTTTCATGATTTCCTGATAGAACGGCAACTGGGAATCCCCCGCCCAGTAAAGTTTCTCGTTACGGGAGGGGAACGGACTGGATGAGTGGCTCACTCCCGAGGTCGCACATACCGAACGAGGAGTGCGTGCGTGAGTGGTGTCTGTAATGTTGAAAAAAATATGCCCCACCTACCTACCTTATCTATCTATATATACCTCCCGTTAAACGAAGTCTCGTGACCAGTGCGAGCGGTTTCTAGCTCTCGGTGTATCAGGAGAACATAAACCTCAGAGAGGTCGTACGTTTGTTACGGCGCTGGCTATGTGCACCAACGTTACCTAGTCTAAGGACCCCCACACACAATTCCAGAAGACTGCATCGCTGAAAAAAACACAAGTATAATATATATGAGTTACAAATTGCGCGTTATTCAGTGTGAGGACCTACAATAGCAGATAACGATAAGCTCTCGCCTAAACACATGCATACGTTACAAGAAGAGAGCTTGGTTTAACTAGGGTTTATTCTACATTGGTAACTAAAATGTTGGTCGCTAGGTAGCATTGAAGTTGCATGTGCGCCAGATTTACTTCGTTTTAAATAAAGACCAACGGGTAAATTCTAATTTAAAAATTAATATTAAACTAGGTTTTTTTAAATTTATCGTTTTGTTTTGTGTTAGAACCTACGCTAAAACAAAATGTATTCTTCGCACTAGGATGTAATTTACCGGAATATGCCCAATTTGTTTAGTTTTCCGTAATAAAATTGGATTTAGTAAAACGTTGACTTACACAATTTATTATAAGTGTCAGCAGAATAGAAAAGATTTCATTTTGATGACAGCTAAATTAAATTCGCTTCTAAATTCCCGGGATAAAAAAAAAGTATGTTTACGAAAACTTGCTGCCAAACACAACTGTATTTTTACTGTTTCGTCTTCTGAACAGCACTGGAGAGCGTGAATAAGATATACAAAATAAAGTTTATAACTTATTGGTTCGGACAAATATATACAACATATCTAGCAAAAAACAGTATTTTACACATTAATGTATATATTGTCTCCATTTACCTCTTAAAAAAACTAGCCCAACTTGCGGTGGAAGTTTTCCTTATGTCGAACTTGCCTACAACGAATCTCATTTTATTCCTTACCTGAGTAGAATTTGTGTGTGGCCAATCAGGGAGACCGGGATTGCTCTACTATGCTTTCAAAATAGAAAATCAATTACGAAAAAAAAAACGAGTGTTTATTGAAGAGATTTTCTTGGTAGTGATTTTGTTTACTTCTAAAGTATCGCCGATACTAAAACGTTGTACTATTTTGATTTATGCTATTTGTCGAAACTGATACTTTATTAGTTAACTGGTTAAAAATATATAATTTTAGCATAATAAATTGATTTTTCCATGAAAACACTTTTGATAAAAAAAATTTTTCTCCGTCGTTAAATATAGTAACGTAAGCCAGCATCCAAGTGGTGTATCAGATGTCCTATCATTACAACCTTGTGTAGTGAATGGATCTTAAATTAAATACATCAGAACTAAATAAGTTTTTGAGGAACTTGTAACCTACGTTACTACATAATGCGTGTAAGTACATTCTAAAGAGCCACATTATTAACAGAAAAGTGGGCGTCCTAACACAGTTCAAGATTTTGTCAGCTGTAACAACTCAAAGCTTACCAAGTCTTCTGTGACCTAGCTGATAAAACAGTTTTTATTCTAAATCAATTGTTTTTACATTATACGCCAGCTTGCGTGCATTAAATTTATATTCGTTGTGCGTACTCTCAAAATAATTTTTATTCATTTTCAGTTACTTTCATTCATTTTATTTCGCATTTAAAAGTATTTTATATTATGATATTGCTGTTGTGATTATTATTGCTGGCAGTACAGTAGAAAAGCCGCACGGAAATGTTACTCGTACGTTGACGCGGTCGCTAGCAAGAGGCAAATAACTGGGAGACACTTATGATTTCCTCCTACCTCTGTGTAATTCATGGTTTCCTGATAGAACAGCAACTGGGAATCGCCCTTCCACAGAGCAATTTTTTTTTACATGCTCGGTAATTTCGTGATCCAAGAAACGTGATACGCCTGGTTGTCGAATTTGAACGTATTAATTCTACTCTACCTTCTTAAATCTGTTTTAGACGTTGGAATTGTCAAGCTGTAAAACATTAAAATTGGTATTCGCGATGTAGATTGTGCTCACATGCGTACGGCGTCCTGCCGGGTTTACCTGCATATCCGACATCCATGGAATATATCCGAAATTTATTAAATAAACTTCGAATGGGTTAGCGATAGTTCACAAGATTCCAAAGTAAAACCCGAATATCCTAAATACTCAAATTTCACATTTTCACAACTGGACCGATTTAAATTATGTGCGTGTAGACGGGGCCGGAGAATATTGTATCCGTTCCTTTGAAAATCCGAGCAGTACTCGCCGCCAAAACATTTTGAATGTAATAAGTAAAATTTATTTAAACGATTAATCGTAAAAGGAAGCGTCCTTAATTTAATGTAATTCAGTAGGCGTCGTTAAAAAAAAGTTTTTTCGCTGCCATTTATCGTTGGAAAAATTTGAAATAAATATTGAGCAAGGGAGAGTGATCCAAACATAAACGTATAACATTTCAATACATAAATATATGCCTTACAGAAAATTACATAGATATATGTAACTTGAAAAATTACAACATTAAAATACAATACTATTACAGTTTATAAAGTTTCTTTTTAGCTTAATTTATCTAACGAGCATTCAAAATGCACTGTACTTAACGTAACAAATTACGAAACACTTCCTAAAAAATAAACAAACACAACTAACTATACAAAATAGTGAAATACGTATTTTATAGTACCTAACGGCTA
Organism: Clitarchus hookeri; assembly: GCA_002778355.1. Taxonomy (NCBI): domain Eukaryota; kingdom Metazoa; phylum Arthropoda; class Insecta; order Phasmatodea; family Phasmatidae; genus Clitarchus; species Clitarchus hookeri. The sequence goes on from NQII01003967.1 coordinate 13,204, forward strand.
TAAAATGTCCACCCAAGAGAGGAATAAGATTTTTGTGCCAGGCAAATTATTTCGGCCTTAACCTAAACCAAAGAAGAAGTAACTCATACAACTAATGAGCCTACTTTCCTCAACATGGGGCAATTAATGTTTAAATATTTTCTTATCAACTGAGTTGGTGTGTAGGACTTGTCGTCTCGTTGAAAGAAATATCGTTATAATTGAAATCAGAAATAAATGCTAGAGTAGTGAGATAATTACAAATACACTCGTGCCTTACCCGGGACTCGAACGCAGTAAAAGTCGTAACATAAGCTAGTGTGCAATCAACTGCATTACGGAGGTCGGATTCGGAGCATCAACTTCGAATTTGATCATACTAGCGATTTTGATGTTTGGGTTTACTAATCTTAAATATTTAAAGGGTCATCATTTTGAAAATAAGTCACAGAAACATGGGAGTTTACATGGCCTACCACAGCACTACTTTTGTGAAGAATTTTGTGGAAATAGGTCGATTTGTTCCAGAGATATGACAAAAAATTTCCATGTTTTTCATGTGACAATCTTCATAATTGGAGGACAAAACATTAATGTATTAGCACATTTGATGATTGTATACTGCCAGTATTTAAAGTTAAGTTAAAATCGTTTACATAGTTTCGTATATATACCACACTAAGCGAAAATCATTTTATGGCCGCCATTCTGAAAATAAGTCTGTGTCGCACTTAAAAAATACACATATTTATGAAGCCTACCACAATACAACTTCTTCGCCGAATATGGTGAGAAAGGTTTAATTTTTTCCCGTGAATTGACATAAAAACTGAATTTTTATTATGAGGCTAACTTACAATATGGCAGAGAAATAAAGCGCCGTACCTATAGGCAAATTTGACGGTTATAGTTGGTACTGCCAGTATACAAAGTTATGAAAGAATTTGTTTCCTTTATATAAAATACTGATCTAAAATATGCATATAGCGCCAATTTTTAAAATAGGCGCCTGATGACCTTTATAACACTGCAGTTAACACCACCTTTGCAGTGCTAACTGTTCGACAAATTCGATACGAAACTGAACATTTTTTTCCCGATTTATTACATAACAACTTAATTTTTTCATGTTGTATATCTTACAAAATGGAGATACACAAAATTCTCTGGGTGGACGCATTTCATTGATGTAACACATAGTTTCAGCATTAACAATTACGTTATAATTATTATGTTTTTTCTACGATACATTACACTAAGCTAAAATGCGAATTCGGCCACTATTTTGAAAATAAGTGTACGACATATTTAAAACATGTCATTTTACATTATCAGTCGCAGTACTACTTGTCTGCCAAATTTGGTAGGAATAGGTCAATTGTTTCCGAAGATACGAAATGAAAATTTTATATATTGGAATGGTGATATCATACAAAATGGCAGATAAAATATGCTTTGTGTAGATACGCTTGATAGTTGTAATATCTAATGCCAGCATACAAAGTTTTGCATTAATTACGTTGTTACGACAATATAGCATTCTAAGGTAAACTGCCTATTTCGACGCTATTTTTAATATATGTCTATAGCATACTTAAAACATGCCTTCATACATCATCTATTACAATAATACTTTTTTTTTCCCCAAATTTCGTAGATATTGATTCATTGTTTACAGATTTATGACGTAAAAATTTAATGATCCATGTGGCAATATCTTAAAAAACGGCTGACAAAATAAGTAGGAACAAAATGGGACAACACAATAAAGAAACGCACTCAAACACACCAGCAGTTTTACCAGACACGACAGAATGCAAGCCAGGTATGCTGTAGTCAAGAATATATATGCACGNTCAAACACACCAGCAGTTTTACCAGACACGACAGAATGCAAGCCAGGTATGCTGTAGTCAAGAATATATATGCACGAAGACAGAAAATTCCACGAAGGAAATGAGTCAAATAAAACAGGAAGGGAAGGTAAATTAGGAAAACTAATATACTATAAATGCATACGAAAAAAAACTATATATGCCCAACACAGAACACACCTAAGACGACACTGGTTAGTTATATACTTACACAAATAAAACAAACACAAACGAAGAAACTCGCACAAACACAGTAGTTTTTTCCAGAACTGACAGAATGCGACGTTTCGGGAACTGCCATCTGTTTCCGTCTTCAGGCAGCGACACACAGGGTCCGAGAGCACTAGTGCGAATGACCTATCTTCAGCCGTCCTCAGCTTCGTCGAAGACGAAGCAACCAAGGTCTTGCGATTTTTTCTACGATTTTTCTAAAAAAAAATGGTTTCTTTTTTTTTTGTTTTAAGCCGTAGATTTTGTGCGATTTTAAAAGTTTCTAAAAAAAATTTTGATTCATTCTTGTTTTAAGCAGTAAATTTGGTTCAATATCGTGGAAAAAGGTCAAGGTCAAGGTCACATAACGCCATCCAAGGTCTGGTTAAGGTCAAAGTCGCATGACGTCATCCGAAGTCAAGGTAATGGTTGCTTGTTTTCATGGCTTCTGCTATTGTGAGCGAGGCAAATGGATTTTCTCAGAGTTTTCAGAAGATTGATTTATGGGTTTTTAAGATCAAGGTTACAGTTGATTGTTGACATGGTTCATGCTGTTGTAAGCGAGGCAATTGGATTTTCTCAGAGTGTTCCTATGCCTGTTTTAGAAACAAAGTATAGGTTCCCTCCCTTCATCCCTAGCATAGATGTCCGTAATAGTGGTCAAACGTCAAGGTAAGGTCGTAAGACATCACGGTTCCTGCTATTGCGAATAGGGGAAAATGGGTTTTCTCAGTATGTTCGCGTATTTTTCTTCATCCTTAAAAATATCGGCAGGGTATACTCTCGCACTTGTTGATATCCTCCTGGCAGTAACAGCCAAGGTAGCTGTCCTGGCAGTGGCAGCGGCGGCTGTTACCGATGTCCTCACATGTACCATTTTTGCACAGCTCCTCCTTGCTTATTACGAGAGGGGGCAAATGGGTTTTATCAGAGTGATCGCTTGTTTTTTTCCATCCTTAAAAATACGCACAAATATATAGTATTTACAACGAAATAACTTTTTTACCTTGCCTTGTATAACTGAATTCTTATCGTAAATGAATGAGTGTGACTAATTCGGCTGGTCTGCCAACCTGGAGCCTGACTCGACTCTCGACTAGTGTATGTGTACCATCCCCTCGACTTGATGAGGCCTGCACGGTGACTGTACCATAGGTCGACCACCTGGCTACATTTAAATTCTCGAGATGTTAGTTGATCACACAATGTTGGACAAGGTGTGGCGTTCCACAGCTAGTGACGCGGGTTGTTAGTGTTGGCTGTAAACTGCATTTGACGATTTCATTCCGATCAGTTAGTAAGGAAATCGTTTACTATTCTGTTGTACTGACGAGGATGGTCTGATTTTATCTAGCATCAACTAAAGCAGCAAACAGTACCAGAAAATTAAGTAATGTGTGCTGGTTGGCAAGTGCTTAAAACTAGTTTCTTTACATTTCATTTTTTATATATGGTTGCATCTGTACGTAGTAGTGTCTATCTTGTCGCTACCCTGCTTCTCGACTTTGCCATAGTATTTTAGCCTAATGTGACATATGTTGCTCGATCATCGGACATTATACGTTCGTTAGTAGTGGAGTTCGTATGTCTCTGTAATGTAGCGTAGCTTGGTCGGAGATTGTAGACGTAGAAATTAGTTTTCTATTCTTTCTTTACTTACCAAGGCTACTGTGGCAGTTTTTAGATGTACGGTCTTGTCTAGCAACGACTGGTCCGATGTACAGTGCTCGTCGCTTGTGCAATACATGTTTTTTGGTAGGTGTTTATAACTATTTTCCTTTTTTCTGTCTGCTGGCGTCAGTGCTCTGCGATGGTAATTATTTTGGTTTAGCATAATGTAGAGCGTTCGTTGTTCGCGCAATATGCATCGGTNACATGTTTTTTGGTAGGTGTTTATAACTAATTTCCTTTGCAATTTTTTAAATATCTAATTACAAATATATATAAATGTCATCGTATCTTAGATGACTAATGGTTTAAAAGCATGAGGTTTAGTGGCAAGCAAAGGAACACAGCCTTTACAAGTCGTGTAAGGAGTCTTCAAATTATCACCACTGGTAAATAGTGTACTGCACATGTCACATTGTATATTTTTTTTTTGGGTGGTCCTTGTGAACATAGGCTCGTTTTCTCATTGACGGGCATTCCCACTTTTTACTAAAGTTCTCGTCGCAAAAGCAACACTGATCTCGCTATTATAGACTGTGGAATTATCAGGCAATATTTATTATAGTAGTAGTGCCATACAACATCGTACTCGTTTCGAACTTGTGTCTATGTTGAGTCTTTATTGTTTATTACTATGTGACTAAATTTTTTCATGAATAGGATGGTTTTATATGTTTAATAAGGTTACCCCCAACCCTTGTGTTGGGATGGTGCTGTTTATTGCTACCTTTACCATTCACAGTTGAACCATACCGCTGCAGTCCCCCAGTCGAGCTGCAGCCATCATTAGCGGTTCGATGGAAAACTCGTGGGTCTAGCATTTTTTGAGCTACTTGCAGCGAGTACTGCATGCATGGGTGGGTATTAATAATGCTGCACGTCGGAAATCGGTTATGTAGGTCGAAACCAATGCTCCTACAACCGCTATAGGTAACGCAAACGATGTTGGCGTCCACCCTGACAGGTGACAGGGGAAAAAAATATGGCTGAAGACCACAGCGACCCTAGTAGACGATGGCCGTGCACTCTAGCGGTCTACAGGAGAAACACAGGTGGTGAGAGCATCTGTGTGTATTGCTTAAGCAGCCATTGGTAGGGACCTGAGTGCGAGACTTGACACTGTACTAAATATTAATTCTCTTCCAGACTTAGACATAATCTGGTATTGTTTTTCCTAGTGATGGAAGTGATACTGATATTAGCATGCGTTATTATAAATTAATAACGTATAAATAATTTATTCAATTTACCTTATTCAATTTACCTTTGTTTTACAGACATGACATAATAATAAGTATACATAATAATATTTGATACACACTCAAAAGCAAAACATTTATGGTGATGGTTTTTGTAGAACAATGTTTGCTGTGAGCATTCAAGACACAATTATTCGCATATACCGCACAGAAGTTATCACATGGGTAAGTCATGTAGACGATGGTAAATGGACAGTTACTATCTTCATAACATTTGGCACTGGTGCAGTTAGCGAATGTCTTGCTACAATACTTGCACTCGCTTCCNGCGGTCTACAGGAGAAACACAGGTGGTGAGAGCATCTGTGTGTATTGCTTAAGCAGCCATTGGTAGGGACCTGAGCGCGAGACTTGACACTGTACTAAATATTAATTATCTGCCAGACTTAGACATAATCTGGTATTGTTTTTCCTAGTGATGGAAGTGATACTGATATTAGCATGGGTTATTATAAATTAATAACGTATAAATAATTTATTCAATTTACCTTATTCAATTTACCTTTGTTTTACAGACATGACATAATAATAAGTATACATAATAATATTTGATACACACTCAAAAGCAAAACATTTATGGTCATGGTTTTTGTAGAACAATGTTTGCTGTGAGCATTCAAGACACAATTATTCGCATATACCGCACAGAAGTTATCACATGGGTAAGTCATGTAGGCGATGGTAAATTGACAGTTACTATCTTCATAACATTTGGCACTGGTGCAGTTAGCGAATGTCTTGCTACAATACTTGCACTCGCTTCCNGACAGTTACTATCTTCATAACATTTGGCACTGGTGCAGTTAGCGAATGTCTTGCTACAATACTTGCACTCGCTTCCCGATGAACGACAAACAATGCCATTAGCTTCTTATATTTATACAGTTCACCAATCAGGGTAAACACTGCATTGCTCTTATCACATTAGAAAGTCTTGTATTCTGGGCTGAACATGCAACGGCCACTTTCATGTCGTCGCACATTACAACTTTTACTAAAAGTATTTCCACAATAGCAACATTGATGCTCTAATGCTTGCAGCGAGTATTCAGGGACACTTGCTGATGTCGGTGATACAGATGGTAAGATTTCAACCATTGATCACATCTTCGTGTTTAGCAGAGTACACGATCGTAGTAGGGAATGTAATCGTAACGATCTGCTGTCCACCACCACACTCGCCATCGAAATGACATCTGTTTTTACATTATGCTCGCTTATATACTATTCATACTGTATGCTATTTTGCGTTGCCCCACTCGGTTTGCCTCAGTAGATGACTGGTGACTTTGTGGTGAAAATGTCAGCATGGTTGCTGGATAGAAATATACTACCTTATTAAGTCGATCGCTGTATAGCCTGCGAAGTTATCAATTCGACCTCTCAACTTATTTACACTTGTTCATCTTTCAGTGTTGTAGTTCCCCTTTTCTTTTGCCGCTGTTCGCTCCCGATATGTCTTACACCAGCTCCTGGGTNTCATCTTTCAGTGTTGTAGTTCCCCTTTTCTTTTGCCGCTGTTCGCTCCCGATATGTCTTACACCAGCTCCTGGGTGGCAGTGTGTCTGTAACGGTAGCACTACCTTGAAAATATTCTAGGCATGGTAAACAGCCAAGAACCTCTTCGTCCCGTTGCATAAAGACCTGAGGTGTTTGTAGACCGATTTTATTTCGAGTCATTCATATGCGACAAGGAATTCTTAGGCAGGTATGCAGGCTCGGTATCTTTGTCAAGTTCAGGCAGGTGATTAAATCTTTCCATATGAAACAATATGCGATAACATTTTTTGACCACTCGAATAGCATGCCATAATTTTCACTATATTCACCCGACGGGAGAAAGATGATTTGAGCGATGTGTGTTGGTTGTTAAAAATGCTTTTATAGACCTTAAAGTGAGTAGGTTGAAAATAAGCGATATCCTCTACCAAAAACAGTTTTTTCGAAACTATATTTTGAAGGCATGCTAATATTTACGGCATGATATATAAAAACTATATAAATTTTTACTGTATTACTGAATACCTCTCCTAAAGGGAAGTGAATATGTGGCCCAGCTAGTCTGCCACCGTAGAGCCTGATTCCCCTCACTTTCGTCTAGTGTTCAATAATATAAGTTCGTATTGTCGTGACTTGCATGGTGTCCGCGCTGCCGGTCGACTGCCTAGGCTGTCTTACAGATTCTCACTATGTTAGTTCATCGTGCGACGTCGGTCGTGTCGGATGTGTTCCACTGCTAGTGCTATGAGTGTTGGTTGTAATTTGAACGCGATACTTTCGTTTCATTCGATTCGTAAGGAAGTCGTTTGCTATTTGTGGTACTTACCAGGACAGTCTGGTCTTGTCTAGCATCGTTTAGCACAGAGCATACAGCACTCGATGCATGTGCAATTTGTAAATGCACTGATTGGCAAGTGCTTATAACTGCTTTTCCTTTACATTATATTTAAATGTTAGTTTAGGTCAGTGTTAAGTAGTGTTAAACATATTTTTCCCACATTTCACAATCGACATTTTTTGCCAAAAATAATGTACAGCGCTCGATGCTCGCGAAATTAAAATAGGTTGTTAAATACTTATAACATTTTTGCATTTAAACTAGAGTGCCAAAAAAAACTGGTATAGGCGTGTGTATGCAAATAACATAGGTATGGAACCAACAAGAGTAACTCGATGCGGTCAGCAGCACCTATATAAGACAACAAGCGTCTGGAAAAGTTCCTAGATCGGTTACTGCTGCTACAATGGCAGGTTATCAAGATTTCAGTGAGTTTAAATGTGGTGTTATAGTTGGCGCACGAGAGATGGGACATAGCATCCCTGAGGTAACGATACAATTTGGATTTCCGCATACGACCATTTCAGGAGTGTACCGTGAATATCGGGAATCCGATAAAACATCAAATCTTCGACATCGCTGTGGCCAGAAAAGGATCGTGAACGAACGGGACAAACGACGACTGACGAGAATCTTAAACGTGACAGACATGCAACTCTTTCTCAAATTGGAGGAGATTTCAATGCTGGGGCATCAACAAGTGCCAGCGTGCGAACTATTCAACGGGCCATAATATTTATGGGCTTTCGGAGCCAAAGGCCGACTCGTGCACCGTTGTTGACTGCACGACAGAAAGCTTTACGCCTCACCTGGGACCGCCAACACCGCTATTGGACTGCTGATGACTGGAAACACGTTGCCTGGTCTGACGAGTCTCGATTCCAATTGTATCGGGCGAATGGACGTGTACGGGTATGGAGACATCCTCATGAATCCATGGACACTACATGTCAACAGAGGACTGTTCAAGCTGGTGGAGGCTCTGTGATTGTATGGGGCGTGTGCAGTAGGCATGAAATGTAACCTCTGATACTTCTAGATACGACTCTGTCAGGTGACAGATACGTAAGCATCCTGTCCGATCACCTGCACCCATTCGGATGTATGTGGACAATTCCAGCAGGACAATGCGACACCCCCGACGTTGAGAGTTGCTACCGNTCGGATGTATGTGGACAATTCCAGCAGGACAATGCGACACCCCCGACGTTGAGAGTTGCTACCGAGTGGCTCCAGGAACACTGGCCCCCTTAATCACCATTAATGAAAATTATTGGGCATATCTGGGATGCCTTGCAACGTGCTGTTCAGAAGAGATCTCCACGGCATCGAACTCCTGCGGATTTGTGGACTGCCCTGCAGGAGTCATGATGTGAATTGCCTCCTGCATACCTTCAGACATTAGTCGNTCATCTTTCAGTGTTGTAGTTCCCCTTTTCTTTTGCCGCTGTTCGCTCCCGATATGTCTTACACCAGCTCCTGGGAGGCGGTGTGTCTGTAACGGTAGCACTACCTTGAAAACATTCTAGGCATGGTAAACAGCCAAGAACCTCTTCGTCCCGTTGCATAAAGACCTGAGGTGTTTGTAGACCGATTTTATTTCGAGTCATTCATATGCGACAAGGAATTCTTAGGCAGGTATGCAAGCTCGGTATCTTTGTCAAGTTCAGGCAGGTGATTAAATCTTTCCATATGAAACAATATGCGATAACATTTTTTGACCACTCGAATAGCATGCCATAATTTTCACTATGTTCACCCGACGGGAGAAAGATGATTTGAGCGATGTGTGTTGGTTGTTAAAAATGCTTTTATAGACCTTAAAGTGAGTAGGTTGAAAATAAGCGATATCCTCTACCAAAAACAGTTTTTTCGAAACTATATTTTGAAGGCATGCTAATATTTACGGCATGATATATAAAAACTATATAAATTTGTACTGTATTACTGAATACCTCTCCTAAAGGGAAGTGAATATGTGGCCCAGCTAGTCTGCCACCGTAGAGCCTGATTCCCCTCACTTTCGTCTAGTGTTCAATAATATAAGTTCGTATTGTCGTGACTTGCATGGTGTCCGCGCTGCCGGTCGACTGCCTAGGCTGTCTTACAGATTCTCACTATGTTAGTTCATCGTGCGACGTCGGTCGTGTCGGATGTGTTCCACTGCTAGTGCTATGAGTGTTGGTTGTAATTTGAACGCGATACTTTCGTTTCATTCGGTTCGTAAGGAAGTCGTTTGCTATTTGTGGTACTTACCAGGACAGTCTGGTCTTGTCTAGCATCGTTTAGCACAGAGCATACAGCACTCGATGCATGTGCAATTTGTAAATGCACTGATTGGCAAGTGCTTATAAATGCTTTTCCTTTACATTATATTTAAATGTTAGTTTAGGTCAGTGTTTAGTAGTGTTAAACATATTTTTACCACATTTCACAATGGAAATTTTTTCCCAAAAATAATGTACAGCGCTCAATGCTCGCGAAATTAAAATAGATTGTTAAATACTTATAACATTTTTGCATTTAAACTAGAGTGCCAAAAAAAACTGGTATAGGCGTGTGTATGCAAATAACATAGGTATGGAACCAACAAGAGTAACTCGATGCGGTCAGCAGCACCTATATAAGACAACAAGCGTCTGGAAAAGTTCCTAGATCGGTTACTGCTGCTACAATGGCAGGTTATCAAGATTTCAGTGAGTTTAAATGTGGTGTTATAGTTGGCGCACGAGAGATGGGACATAGCATCCCTGAGGTAACGATACAATTTGGATTTCCGCATACGACCATTTCAGGAGTGTACCGTGAATATCGGGAATCCGATAAAACATCAAATCTTCGACATCGCTGTGGCCAGAAAAGGATCGTGAACGAACGGGACAAACGACGACTGACGAGAATCTTAAACGTGACAGACATGCAACTCTTTCTCAAATTGGAGCAGATTTCAATGCTGGGGCATCAACAAGTGCCAGCGTGCGAACTATTCAACGGGCCATAATATATATGGGCTTTCGGAGCCAAAGGCCGACTCGTGCACCGTTGTTGACTGCACGACAGAAAGCTTTACGCCTCACCTGGGACCGCCAACACCGCTATTGGACTGTTGATGACTGGAAACACGTTGCCTGGTCTGACGAGTCTCGATTCCAATTGTATCGGGCGAATGGACGTGTACGGGTATGGAGACATCCTCATGAATCCATGGACACTACATGTCAACAGGGGACTGTTCAAGCTGGTGGAGGCTCTGTGATTGTATGGGGCGTGTGCAGTTGGCATGAAATGTAACCTCTGATACTTCTAGATACGACTCTGACAGGTGACAGATACGTAAGCATCCTGTCCGATCACCTGCACCCATTCGGATGTATGTGGACAATTCCAGCAGGACAATGCGACACCCCCGACGTTGAGAGTTGCTACCGAGTGGCTCCAGAAACACTGGCCCCCTTAATCACCATTAATGAAAATTATTGGGCATATCTGGGATGACTTGCAACGTGCTGTTCAGAAGAGATCTCCACGGCATCGCACTCCTGCGGATTTGTGGACTGCCCTGCAGGAGTCATGATGTGAATTGCCTCCTGCATACCTTCAGACATTAGTCGAGTCCATGCCACGTCGTATTGCGGCACTTCTGTGTGCTCGGGGGACCCTACGCGATATTACGCAGATGTACCAGTTTTTTTGGCTCACCAGTGTATAATGAATTTTTATATGTTTCCATTATCGCATAGCAGTAATGCCTATCTTGCATTACTAATGGTTTAAAATGTGTGTTGTTTTGTGGCAAGCAAAGGGATACAGTCATTACAGGTCGTGTAATATGTATCGCACTTGACGCATTGTAGTCATTTTTGGAGTTGGCCCCTGTTATCATTCGTTATTTTTCATGTCGGAATACATACAATCTTTAACTAAACTTCGTGGTGAGATAGCAATGCTGATATCACTATTATGGACTTTGACTCCAGCGTGTTTTTTTTTATGTATTGTGACTTGTTATGACTTCATGCTCGTGATGAACTTTTATACATGCCAGTCTTTTATTGTTTGCTACATGACTGATTTTCATGTACAGAGAAGTTTCATGTGTTTTACAATTGGTTTTACTGACCCTTGAATTTGACTCATGGTGTTTATTAATATTAACGTGCACATGTTTTAGTGTAACCTGCGACTGCGTATGTCTTGTAATCGGTACAATTGTAAACCGCTATACTTTTCAGTACATGACTGGTTGTTAAGGGTTAACTACACTAACGATGATACGGCACAGCCCCTTGTGTTGGACTGATGGTGCTAGTCGTACATATAGCTGATTTCGCAGTCCTGGCCCCTCACTGCTCTCCCCTCAGTGTCAACTTCTAAGATTTGACACCTCAGTGCTGCCTTCATGCAGTACCTTAACCGAGCAGTTGTGTTTTATAAACGGTCAGTTTTCTATTGTTGCAATAATTTGTGTCACCATCCAACCATTCAAATACGAAGCTATGTTGCAATTATTTTTGTAGTGGGGCAGGGGGAAATCAGTTTGCACCTATTGGTTAGACGAATGCGTGCAGGCCAATGCGAATGTGTGTGCTAGTTCAGACCCTAGAGTCCTACAAGAAACTGAAACTATGCGATGTACCTGTATCTATAGCTTTATTTTCTTTACATTTGTAGATGATTGTTACTTGTTCCCGAAATTCAAAGGTTTGGAAAGGTTGACCAACTATGCTTGTAACAGGGCTTAAGGCCTACTTGTCCTCATATCCTTGATTGCAGTCGGAAGTGAGGAATGTGATATGGATTTGGTGGTCGTATCTTCGGTGATTGGGAAACATCGGGCAAATATGCTTATAAGAGGTCCTTTACGTGTTGGGGTGATGCCTATGTTATGAATTTGGTGACTATATCTTAAATGGTTCGGATATTACATCCAACTACACTTATAAGTGGCCTTAGGACGTACTTGATGCGTGCGCGAGGTGCAACTCTATGCTAGCATGCGTGGGTAGGCTTCGCTCGATGTCACGCATGTGGAATGACAGAGCAGCCGAAAGGAGACCAGAATGAATATGAGAAAACATAGGTGGGATTAGATAGAGCATGAGACTCGTCCCTGCTAGGACGCCTGGTGAAAGGAGACCAAAAGGAATATGAGAAAACCATGATGGAATGACAGAGCATGAGACTCGACCTCGCCAGGACGCCAGGTGAAAGGAGACAGAGAGAATATGAGAAAACCATGGTGGAATGACAGAGCATGATGGGAGAAGTTGCATTATGGGACAATGAACTCGAATATTCTTCAGACAAGATGGATAGTGCTGGAATGGAATGACAGAACATGAATGTNCATTATGGGACAATGAACTCGAATATTCTTCAGACAAGATGGATAGTGCTGGAATGGAATGACAGAACATGAATGTCAGGAATGACACAGAAGGAGATTGCCGCGTGACGTCATCCAAGATGGCGGTCTGCTTAGCCCTTGTTCCCAGCCCCCATCCCCTGTCCCAGAACCTACCATTTCTGACTACCGGTAGGTTTGAATATGTGAAACATGCAGATAATTCATGTTTCACTTTCGGCTGCGCATGTGATGAGATAAAGGGCGGTTCTTATCGCTTTAACTGCCGGGCTGTTATATAAGATGGTTCCGGTGTCCATGCTTCGACACTTAACACTTAGTAATAGGGTAGTTATTAAAAAAAAAATGCTTTCTATTATGATTTGTACTGTTGTACCCGTAGAATCCCTTCAAAATATAGTATGCCTGGGTGACGAGATCGACAGTACTTCGAACAGATGGATACATTCGTGAGAGGCCACACTCCTAGAGCTGCGGGAAGCGGCATGGCCATTTCGTCATATTGCGCACCATTCTGGTCGTGCGGATATTACCATATCACAGCCACAATTGCGGGCATTCAACTAGCTGTGATGCTTACCCTGCAGTGCCCTCTGAGTTCCCGTGGCATGGCTGCGGACGGTTTCACGGCACAGAAATACATAAACGCGGATTTTTACAACGACTATCCTTAAATGAATGTCGCGACAGACAGCGGTGGTGTCGTGACCTACTGCCATGGAGCCATGCAGAATGGCAGCGGGTAATTGTTATTGTGAGTCCCACACTTTGTCTTGGCGGCGACGACCAACTTACCTTTGTGTGGAGGCCAAGTTGTCAACGCCAGGATTAATGGTTTGTTGTCACATATCTCATATATAGACCGCCTAATATCATCGCGTAGTGTGCGAATTTATACGATGCCCCATCACAATCACGGGTACTTTCATAGCCGAATGTGGTTAGTTCATGAGGTCAGAGGTGATGCAAATAGTGGTTTTGCCGTTTGTGAACGGCCACTCCCGTGTTCTGTTTCGAAAGGACAGAGCTTGTCCTCTTACCGCTGCTTTCTAGAAAGCGTGCCTTGAAGCAATGGATTCTCTGTTATGGGCAGCTGTATCGTCAGACCTATTCCCAATTGATAATATCTAGCATACCGCTGGCCGCTCCATCGAAAATCCAACAATACGATAAATCTGCAAGAAACACGAGCGAATATTCAAGCTGCATGGGATATCACAGAACACCGTTGGGGAAATGTACAAATTTATGCTGCGACGTTTGGCGAAATGTGTTTGCAAACATTGTGGTCCGACATCATACTGAGTGGTGTTGTGTAGTGCAGTAAACAATATTCATACCAGTTTAAGTTTGTAATAATTGCATGTTCTCGGTTAAGATTGCCTTCCTTCCAAATAGTAACTGTGTTTTGGAAGATGAGAGTATGTGTAGAGTATATACAGAGTGATTCTAAAATTATGGGACAAACTTTGAGGGATGGTAGAGCTCAGTAAAACAAACAATTCTTGTATATTAATATATGGGCGGAAGTTACGCGTTGAGGCACAAACACAATCATAAAACACGACATGCAAAACATTGTTTATTTACAACGTCGCCGCTAAATGCCCTTTTATGGAGTCTCGATTTGTTCCTATGGGGCATTTGAAAGCCCTCATTTACGAAACTCCAGTTGATTCCATTGAAGGCCTCGTCGCTCGACTATCCTGTGCGGCTGCACGCGTTCGTGAAATGCCCGGTGTATTTGAATCTGTTCGCCAATCACTCTACCGACGCTACCAAGCTTGTATTACTGTCGGTGGTAGCAATTTTGAGCAATTATTATATACATTGCTGTAAAAAGGCATTTAGCCGCGACGTTGTAAATAAACATTCTTTTGCATATTATGTGTTATGTTTGTGTTTGTGCCTCAACGCGTCACTTCCGCCCATATACTCCTTTACAATAATTGTTTGTTTTAGTGAGCTGTACCATCCCTCAAAGTTAGTCCTGTGTATATTAGGGTGTCCCAAAAAATTCAAAGTCATTTTTTTACCGCATAACCTTTTCATTTATTTCTATGGTGTCAAAACAATTGTAGATTAAATTACATATACCTAGGACCTCGGCAACCCGTACCGACTTACATTCAAACATGTCAGTACTGGCTGCATAAGGCGAACGCGAGCCGATTCTTTGATGTGCTTGTAAATACTTGCTATTTTTTTTTAGTAAACATATTGTTTTCAATCAGCGAACATGTAAGTGGAATTGCGTAGTTCTAAAACGGGTATTTTTTTAATATGTCACGTAAAACATCAAATAACTGGTTCAAAACTTCCATCTAATGAACAAGTCCTTGCAGTTTTGTTTTACAATATCCGTGAAGTGAATTTAACTGTCAATGAAAGCGCAAATCTCACTATTCGCGAGTGTATTATCTTTTGGGAAAAGGCACACAAACCAACCAAATCTGTACATAATTGCGTGAAAAAACTAGTGAACGTATATAAAGTTTGGAGGGACTTGTAAAAAATGCACAATAAACCAAAGATATATTTAAGAAGCGCTGACAAGAGTTCGTCAACAACTTACATAACTTGTTTGAGATTGCTCACGCCGATGTGCTTCAGTTAATGCAAAAAAATGACTATTAAATACAGAGAAAGCCAGGTCGACCTGGTCACTTAGCTGGCGTGGACAAAAAACTGGCTGATAAAGAGGAAAGAGCGCACCTCAGATCCATTGAGAAAGAAAACCGACGTGCTAAATATTTCTCCTCACCCGATGCTTCGACATCATATCATTAACCGTTACAAAACGACTTATCTTCGGATTCTAATGAAAACATACAACTACAAGAAGATTTACCAACTCTGATCGAGAAAACACAACCCGGACCGAGTAAAATACCTATGCGTAAAGAATTCATTACTCCAAAACTAGTAGCAGCGCTGGATAGGTGTCAGCTAAGTATTGGAGATTCGGTATTTATTATTGAAGCTACTATTGAGGCACTTGGATATAAAACTAATGAATTTCTCATAAGTAAGTCCTCGATTCAAAGAATACGTACGGAAAAACGGAAATAGCGCGCAGAGGCCATCAAAATTAATTTTCAAAACGAGGTACCAGATGTGATGACTGTTCACTGGGGTGACATGCTGTTGCCTGCTTAAGATGCTCGGAAATAAAAAGAAGAACGTCTTCTGATAGTTATTTCATATGGAAATAAAGAACCACTTATTGCTGTGCGAAGGTTGGAAAGCTCTTCAGGAAGCGAACAGGCGCAGGCTGTTTGGAACGCGATTGTAGACTGGAATCTCGAAGACAAAGTGCATATTCTTTGTTGTGACACTACAGCTTCAAATACAGGTCGTATCAATGGTGCCTGTGTGCTTCTTGAACAAAAATTTTACAGATAAATCTCGTTTTTGCTTGCCGTCATCACGTGTATGAGTTGGCATTAAAAGGCATGTTCGAAGTAAAAATCAGTCAAGTGACTACAAGTCCCGATATTCCACTCTTCGAAAAGTTCCGAGATAACTGGAAAGCTGTCGATCTTGATAAAATACAGTGCTTTAAAGAAAAGCTTACACTGCACCTGACTGTTTCCGAAATTGACGATTTGCTTGAGTTTCATCGGACTGAACTGACCAAAGAAATAGTCAGAGATGACAATCGAGATATGATAGAGCTTACTGTAATATTTTTAGGCAGAGATACACAGAGAAAATTTAAAATTCGCCCTCCAGGTGCCATGCACCAAGCTCGATGGATGGTGCGAGCAATTTACTCCCTGAAAATATCATTGCTTAGTGCTCAATTCAAAATTACGAGCAAGGATAAGGCGGCGCTGTTTGACGTTTGCCTGTTCATCGTGACATCCTACGTCAAGCCATGGCTGCAATGCATTATGGCAGTAAAAGCACCTTACCAATATTTGTGCTTTTTGAAGGCGATGAAGGCTTACGAAAAAATTGATAAAAGCATCTCAAAAGCAGCTTTACAGACGTTTAGAAGGCATTTATTGTGTTTGACTGATGAAGTTTCTGTCTTATCACTGTTTGACGATGAAGTGGACCATGCAACGAAAGTTAAAATGGTTGAAAATTTTACCAAAGAGAATGTATCAACTCATGGTAAACGTTACATCCCTTCGAAGGAAGAACTTAATGGCCCATTGTATGGTTAGTTCAACAAACAAATATAGTAATTGTTTCTTTTGTTTTCTGTTAGATTAAAATTTTGTTAACTATTTTTTTTATTTCAGAGAAAAACGTCGATGACTGCATTTCCATCAAAAGCAAGTCTTTGTTCAACCGTCTTACAATTGATGACAGTTTCCTCCACGAAAGTGTGGGCAAATAATGCCTCGTTTCAAGAAGCCAGAAGGAAGGTTTCAACGCTGAGGGCAGTGAACGATACAGCTGAAAGAGTGGTCAAGTTGATGCAAGACTTTCATGGTTTAGTCACGGTTGATGAAGAACAAAAGTAATTTTTATTACGTTGCGTACAAGAACACCGGAAGATTTATCCTGACTGCAAAAAGCAAATGTTGAATAGAAAATTTAAAGTCTTATTTTAAGTTAAAGCCTAATTTAAATATTTTTACTTGTAATTAGTAATTACTATACGATTCAGGTATATTGGTGTTTTATTTACCAAATAAATATCCAAATCATTCGATACTAACTCCATACAAAATTTCATGTCTTATGTTTGGCATCATGTCGGCACGGGTTATCATTATCCAATCGCGGTAATTATTATTATTTGAGTTATTAAGGTATAACAGAAAAAAATTGGGGGTATGCGTATTTTACTTCGCGAAAAAAAATGTTCCCTTATGTCTTGGAACAACCTAATATATATATATATATTAAAGAAAGTTTGTTTGAATCTTTGGTAATCTATGCACTATTTCGTCAACAATGAAAATTGTAAATCATGAATCTGATAAGGTTGCCAGTCTATTAGGCCGATGATAAGAATAGTGGCCCTCGTGCTGATTGATGCTAATGCATTTTCCTCCACTTACGCTTTGAACAAAAATGTATCACAGCTGAGAGGAACGAAGATGTTATTAAGCGGAGAAAGAAGAAGGGACGGTGCAATANTTTGAACAAAAATGTATCACAGCTGAGAGGAACGAAGATGTTATTAAGCGGAGAAAGAAGAAGGGACGGTGCAATGTGTATGTTACTCTCAGTAATGGCCTTCTGCTAGTTTGTTTGTAACTTTGAGATCGTCAATAATATTGATAAGTGATATAAAAAAATTATAATGGCGTGTGGGGAGTGCACCCAGGGCAAGGCAACACCCTCCGAGTGACGGTATTTCCAGCTGGGACCCGTAGGTGACCGTCATCCCCGGGCATGACAGAGATGAGACCCTAGAATGGAGCGGAGCTGGAATGCAAGGGCGGGCGAAGCGGGAGTACCCCGAGAAAGCCCGCCGGCAAGCGGCATCGTCCAGCACGATTCCCACATGCGAAAATCCGGGAGGGAGCCCGACAGGGATCGAACCCGAATCGCCGTGGTGGGAGGCGAGCGTCCTGGACACTTCGCCACCGCTGCCCCGTTAAGTAATACAAATAGTTTGTTGGTAATTGCCACATACTACGCTGCTAGAAATATAAGACATGGGGATGATATATTGCATGGTGCGCTTTTTTATAAAACTGCATTCTAAAATTATATTGCAATATGCTTTATATTTAAATATATATAAGAAGACATAAAAGTATAGCTGCAGAGTAAATCGAAAGTATAAACTTATATTTTAAAAAAGTGTAGGCTATTAGTTTACTACTTACATCTGGACACATTACATCGGAAATAGGCCGCGGTGCTTGAGCGGTTAGACTACTCGCCTTCCACCAAGGCGAACCGGCTTCAATCCCTCGTAGGGACACTCCCGGATTTTCGCAAGTAGGAATAGTACCGGACGATGATGCTGGTCGGCGGGTTTTATTGGGGATCTCTTGTTTCCCCCGCCTTTGCATTACGGCGCTTTTCCATACTCACAACGCTTCACCCTCATCGCTTCTAAAGACCACGCTGTAAANTTTGAACAAAAATGTATCACAGCTGAGAAGAACGAAGATGTTATTAAGCGGAGAAAGAAGAAGGGACGGTGCAATATGTATGTTACTCTCAGTAATGGCCTTCTGCTAGTTTGTTTGTAACTTTGAGATCGTCAATAATATTGATAAGTGATATAAAAAAAATTATAATGGCGTGTGGGGAGTGCACCCAGGGCAAGGCAACACCCTCCGAGTGACGGTATTTCCAGCTGGGACCCGTAGGTGACCGTCATCCCCGGGCATGACACAGATGAGACCCTAGAATGGAGCGGAGCTGGAATGCAAGGGCGGGCGAAGCAGGAGTACCC